>ARYC01019807.1:0-15440 GCA_000711775.1 Oxytricha trifallax
TATTAATGTAAGTCATGCTCTCCATATCGCACTCTAAAATTATTGCAGCTATTGCTTAAACATCCCACTAAATAGAGCCATTAGTCCATTTCTCTCTGATTGGGAAGTAACCTGGAGTACCAAGAACCTTGCTAAGGTTACAATCTCTTATCTTAAGGCTCTATTAAAATCGATTACAACTACTTCTAAAGGGCAAAGGTTTAGCATAACAATTTCAGGCTTCAAATCTCTATGAACGTATCCAAGCTCGTGAAGTTCCTAAACACCCTTTATCATATTAGATAGAATATCATTCAAGTCATCTGGGTGTTTTAATATAGATAATCTCGGAGAGTCATTTCAAACTTTTTTAGCCTTAGTGCGATGAAACCAAACCCTAAAATAACACCATCTAGCTTGAGCAAATTCTTGCAATCTTTTTTCTAAGCCTCTCTAAGTACAATATATTCGTTAGCAAACTCATTTTGATACTGCTCGTTTTTAAGGAGATAGCTGAAAGGATATAAACCCCATGAGTTAAAATTTTTATAGAATTTTGAAAATTATAATTTTTTAAATCAAAATAATTGAATCTATATAGCTTCTTTTTGAAGATTAAAATTAAAAAATGTAATTTGACTTAATGATGTTTTATGTCAATGTCCCTGTATTGTTGATAAAATAATTTCATATTTTATATCCTCATTTTTTTTCTTAATTATTATTTCTTTTCTAAATTATCATGAAAGTCTAATTAATCTCCTTTTCATAAATTAATTAATAATAAGTCATGTGTATATTGTGATTGACTTTATACAAAGTTTTTCTTAAAGTATTTTGCCATCAAGGTTTTAAATCACTTAATTGTTTTAAACTTCTTGAGCAATATGTGTCTTAGTTACAAATGAGGACTTAATTAGGCAAATTAACTATTAATAATATTATGAAGATTTGATTTGATAATTATCATGTTTATCTAGACATCCATTTAGTTGATTAGCTTTAAGCAAATTATATATTAAATTGATGTAAATAACTTAGATTTAAAGCCAAAGATGAATATCAGTCATTTATTATTTACTATTGTAATTTGAAAAAGCAGTTTAATTCTTTAATCATAAACTATATTTTTTAACTTATATAAGCTATTTTAATTATTCATTTAAATTCAAACTAACAAATATTAAAATGTAAAGTAAATCAAATTAGGATGATAAATTTTCAATTTCTAGAGGTTTAGGAAATTAAATATATTTTATAAATCTACAATAATAAAATAGCTCTTTTTTTAAAAACACTGAATAATTGAATATAAATTCCCAAAATATTTGAATAAATTGATAATAGAAAACTTTGACAAACTTTAATCATTACTATAAACAAAAGAATTGGGCTTAGTGTTATTAAACTTTAACTTTTTAATTAAAATAAATTAAGATATTAACAAAATTTTAAAGTATTTATAATTTGAAGATTCCAAAGAGTTTTATTATATTTTAATATATTCTGCAGAGGGTCTGCGGAATCGTGAATCCGCAGACCCTCTGCGGATTTTCAAAATTTAAAATGAGGAATTAAAAGTTTTTGAATTAATTTAATAAATATATACACATTATAAAATTATATATTATTCTAATATTCCGCAGACCCTCTGCGGAATCACAAATCCGCAGACCCTCTGCGGATTAGTAAATTTGTTTTAAAACACAATATAAATTAAATTATAAAAATGACCAAATATACTAATTGAATTTGGGTAATTTTTTAAAAAAATTATTAATAAAAACATAAAGAATTTATTAGTAATGCTGATTTAAGATTATATAGTCATTAAAGACTTTAAATTAAAATATTTTATGAAATTAATTCTAATCTCATAACTAGAATAAATGAAAAAATGTTTTATTCATTGTAACTTACCTATTTGTATATTTAGTGATCATTTTTTGTCAAAAGTCAAAACCCTTTCAAAATTTTTATAATGATTATTTTATCCTTGTTTGCTTAATTTTTATTTTTCTCATTTTAACAACTATTTTCTTAACTATGGATGTTATCTCTTGATATCTACCCAATATAGCTTTGCCATTGTGAAATAAGATTTCACTGTAAAACATTCAAATTTTTTATAGTTCTAATGCCTTTAGAGCATTTCTAAGACTTGCTTGGAAACATGACTTAGCCCAACCAAAATCAAAAGTTGACATTTCTTGGCCTAAATCCTTTAAGAATGAAATTTAATCACCTTTCTTTTTTCTGAACCTTATATTTCTTTTTATGTAAGAGAAGCATTTTTCGATAGGGGCTAGATCAAACTAGTATGGGCCTAAATACATGACAGGGACTTGAAGTAGTCGAAATTTTCTAGTTATATAAAGACTTCGATGATAGGTTGCATTGTCTAAAAGTATAATTGTGTCTGCCCTCCATCCATGTCTCTTACTATCCAGATGAGAAATGAGATTTAGCAAAAAGTTGTAGAATGTTTCACTATTTGTCCTCCCAATATTTAATGAAAAACAAAATGAGTTATCACTTCCAATTGCTGCTATAATGTTAACCCCATATATTCTCACTAACTTGACTGAATAATTTCTTTAACTTTTCTAGCTCCAACTTTTGTACTGATATTTCTATTATTGAAGACTGCTCTCATCAATGTTAATCAATATCCTCTGAGATGAAAGCGATTCAATGTAAAATTTTGCAGCTATTTATCTGTAGAGTAAGCAGTTCATAGAATTTGTTCTTGTATCAATTTGGTAAACCTTTTTAAAGCTATATCCTAGGCTGCTTTTTAATATTCTTCTTAATTTTGAGCAAGATAATATACAATTAAGCTTATCTTGAATTAGATTTTATAGCTACTTTATTGACTTAAGCTAATCCCCAGTAGCATTTAATTATTCTAAAATTGTTTAAATGCATCACACTAAACCGTGATTCTTTAAACTGCTGGTATTGTCAACATCCAAGCAATGACCATCTTAGTCTTAAAGAATTTTTTAAAGCTTGTATCTAGTAATTTTTAGCCGTTTGATTAGGCATGACTTTTGGCAACCATTTTAACTGAATAATATTTAAGCTCTTCTGATTTGATTCTTTGAATCACTACTTGTTTAAATACATTTTCCATTTTATTGCTAGTTCTAAAAATAAGATTTTAATAAATATGGAATAGCTATTTTTACTTACAAGAATTTTATAGCTTTTTAAGAATAACTAGAAATTATTTAGATTTGCCTCTTTAAATAAATCTGAAGGTTTATTGAACTCTTATTGGTTAAAATTTGAAATAGACTCATCTTCATTTTAGAGGATAAATACTTAATTTTTAAGTGTCTGAATTTCTTATTAAGTTAATGCTCCAATTAGAGTTATTTTACTTTGATTAGGTATTCACGATCTTTTTTGGGTCTAAAATTATTGTTGAGTAGACTGAATCGACAATCTACTTTGCGCAAGTCTCCTCAAGCTTTAAAATTGAATCTCAGTTAACTTGGTATATCATAATTTCATTTAAGGTTTAAACCTTCTAATAAATCAATTGAGTTGATTGTGATAATGGTTTAGAGTCATCCTCAGCGACTTATTCAGTTTACTCAAATTGTTGATTGCCATCATCTTGTTCATCACTGCTTTCGTGAGTATTCTAGAACCTGAAATATTTTCTAATATCATCCTGTTGAAATTCTAACTTCTTTTATTGCTCCCTATAATAAAGCAGAGTTAAAAAATTATATTGAAAAGTTTTTCTTTTATAAGGTTTTCTATTTAAACTGAAATGGCCTACATATTCTGCTTAAAGTAATAATTTTAAAAATATTTATTATTAATTAGTATATTTTATTATAAAACTGGTCCTGAATTTGATTTAAGATAGCAAATACAAAGAAATGGAAATGAACAACCAGCTTCAACAAATTCATGTTAACTAAGTCAGAGAAAAAATAGGCAGTAAAAAAGAATTGTATGACTTCTTATGCCAAGAATGTGGAGCTTATTTACCAAAAGTCAATTGTACAAATATTTATTTTTTCAGGAGTATTTTGACGGAAAGAGGTAAACTTATTTTATATTATACCTTATAGTATTTGAAAAGGTGCGATGTAGTAGTTGCAGCTGTACCTTAGATTGAGGGGCTCACTGGGGACGATTTCCTTGAGTATGCCCTGTAAAAACCAAGCTTGCTTAAATATTTGCCAGATCAAGCAGACTGGCTTCATTTAGATAAGAAATGGATAACGGATGTTCTACTATCACTCGATACTCAAGGAATAAATGAAATGATTTTAAAAGCAAAGTAAGATAGAAGATAGCGGCTCGACTCTACATAGAACTCTTTAGTCCACATGAAACCCGAGTTCATTTCTGCCCTAAATGGCTCGCTCAACTATAGTGGTAAAATTAAATTGCCTTAAAAATGTTATAGTACACAAAGGGAGGTCGGCGTATCTGATCAAACAAAGTACAAAAAGAAAAGCCAGATAGAACATTTAAGAAGAGGAGAAATTGAATGAGCCTAATAACAATTCCTCAAAGAAGAAATTTATGGACTAAAACAAGAGAGTTAGAGAAGAAATGGGAATGATGAAAAGTTAAATAGATGATCTTCTCAACTACAAGTCCCTTGTCATGTAGCTTCATGATCAAGGAGTTATTGATGGTCAAGGAAATGTCTAAGGGATGGACCCTATCTAATAGAATACCAACTTTATGATATGAAGATTTTAATTCTTGATAATTTAATTAAAATTTTTAATCTAAAAAATTTAAACTTACTACCCTAATTGTTATTACTTTTAATTTAACAATTAAAAACTAAACTTTGTTAAAACATTTATATTAAAATAAGTGTTACTAAATAAATATAAGTATAAAAAAAATCATTAACAACGATCAAACTATTTAAAGTTATATTTTACAAATTAAAAGCTCTATTGCTGAATTAAAAAGGGCAAATAAAAAAACATTTTAACTTAAATGTTTTCATTTTATCTAAGTTTGATACAAAATGCTATGAAAAATTATTTTCCCCCATTTTAGACAAAAATTTAAATCCTCTCATCTTTTTTCATTTTTCAACTTTCATCGACCTTACTTTTTCAATAAACTTTTTTTAATTTTTTCAATTTAAGAATAAAAGAGAATAGAGTCAAAGAATAACTTTTTAATTTAATTAAATTTGAGCGAGGGAATAGGATAGTTTGTATGACTTTGTATGAGTTTGTATCAATTTGTATCATTTTGTATGACTTTGTGAGAGTTTTATAGAAGATTATTATTTTAGATTTAATAAGGTTTAAAATTTATTAAATAATTAAAGAAGCAACGTGATACTATTAAAAATTTCGGAATAATCATCTTTGCTGGTCTTTTTAGCAACTAGAGATATAATTTTAAAATATTGAGTTGCCAATTATAGTAAATATCTTGCCTATTTAAACTCGAGAGCCTTAATCATAAATAAGTTTAAAAATGAGCAAGTCATAGTCATCTTAAAAGCAAAAGTAAAATTCAGTAACTAAATCTGATGAATCAGGTTATCAAACTCCCAAAGAAGCTAAATAATTTAAGAATGAATAAAAGAATTGAGAATTAGAGTAAGAAGAAATGAAATCCAAAATATTTGATTATATTAAAAAGTAAAAGATTTTGGGGCCAAGTCCTATAAGGAAATTAAATTAGAGCTGTAAAAAAAATTTGGACAAAAACCAATTGAATTACACAAAATCTGGCTTATTAAGACATTAAATGCTAGAAAAAGTGAAAGTAAAGGATCTACACCCACTCAGTTCAATTCTTCAAGTAAAACAAAATCTCTTCAAGACAAATCGATTAACTAATAAGATAGTGAAATGTAATTCAAGGGTCAAAGTGAAAGTGAGTAGTCAACTCCAGTGAGCAAGATGAAACTACCAAATACTGTGCAATTTGAATTAGAGTCGCTAAGCTCACAATAAAATAAAACCGAGACTGAAGATGATTTAACTGACTCAGATGCTACATACCTAATATTGAAAAAGTAGAAGAAATGATTAGCTCAAATTTCAAATAATTTGCAGAAGATGAGTTGAAAGATATGTATGAAAACTTAATTAGAAAAAATCATGAGATCTTAGAAACTGAGATTTTTGAAAAATTTAATGAAAGAATAAGTCATATAGTTGAGTCAGTTGAGGAACTAGAAAAAAAGTAAAAAACTCTGAACATCCCTGAAATCCAAGATTTAATTCAAAATGGCAAAGAAGAAATTTAACATGAATTCAAAATTCTGGTTGACGACATTAAAAAGCAAGCACCCACCCTTGGGGTAGCTTCTTAAGAATCTCTAGCTAATCATGTTAGGAATTTTTATGAATAAGACAAGAGAATAAATTAAAAAATTGAGGAAACATCAAAAGCTTTAAATTTATTATAAGAAAGATATTAACCATTTGTTTAAGAGGTTGCTTCATAATTTAAGGCTAAAGATGCATAAATAAGCGAACTCTAAAAAACTCCTAAGTCCATGATCGACTAAGTTAACAAGCTACTGCATGATTTCAAGAAAGGCTTAAATGACAACATTTAGAGTATATCAAGCAGTGTTAAACTATTAGAATAAAAGATTGATAGAACTTAGTTAGTTGAAGAAAAACCAAATTTAGAATCCAGTTTCTAAAATAAGTAACAATAAGCAAATAAAGTTACACAAGAATTATGTGAGATGTAATCATCTAAGGAGCAAAGTCAAAATTTATTCTAAAAAGATTTTGCATAAACTCTGCTTAGATTTAATTCTGGAAATGAGAAAGTAAGATTTATTTTAATTGAGAGCAAACCCTATCTCTATGACAAAGAGTTATAAAAATTATTTAGATTTCAGAAGTTAAGGATTTCTGATATAAATAATATGGTATAACTTATTTACTTACTTGACATTTTTACTTTACTAAATTTAATCCTGACTGCTATTTTATTCTAATGGGGTTTTGGGGTTTACCTTGTAGGCATAGTCATCAACCACTATGAGTTTTGCTTTAGCAGGTACGTTTATATGTAAGTAGTTTTCGATACAACTGCTAAGGTCTACTGCATTTAGTGCAGGAATATACATGGCTCTCTCTTAAAAACATGCTAAAAATACATTACCAGCAGGTTGATTCATTAATTCTATTCGCTTCTGCCTCTTGAGCTTCTCCTGTTGTTCTTTTTAAGTATCAAGATTATTAGATTTTCTTTTAGCGAGCACTAATTTCTAAGTCTCTTTATCTTAAATCAAGAACTCACTTAGGTGATGCTTCTGCATATGCTTCTTAACTTTAGCTGAGTGAGTATATGACTTCTCACAAGTCGTGCACTAGTACCTGCCATCGACCTAATCATGCTTAAAATACACCTTAGCTTTCCCAGAGTGAACCTCTTTTTATATGTCTCTTCAAACTGGAATCAGTAGAGAAAAAGTTTTAGCAGTCTTAGCATTCAAAAGTTTTAATCTTTTAAATCTGAAGCTGTTCCTCTCTTCCTCAACATCTTTTATTAATGTTTAAACTTCTTTCTCAGCTTTCTTCTTCATGTTTTAAGCCTATATAATAAACCCTGTGCTTCAAATTCAAGAGCTCTTAGCTCTGCCTCCTTCTCAATATATATAACTTCTTGTTTCTTGGTTGAACCAAAGTTAAGCATTGATTGACCTGCTCCTAAAAGTGCCGCTCTACGATTTAAGTTGACCGCCATGTTTAAATTCAAATTTAAATTTCTATTATAAAGTTCTTAAAACCTCTATAGCTATAGCTGGACTATATAGGAGTTGCTACAGCATTAATGATGGTTTGATCTCAGCTCTAAGACTTCATATTTCTACTCAGTTTATAACTATAATTTTTGTAATTTTTCACTTAATAATTTTGATTCTGGTACCAACTCAGATAAAGTTCAGGTTGGTACTGGGTACCAATTAAGTTTTGAACCAGATTGGAACTTTTCCATTAAAACCTCACTGAATTAAAACTAGGTACTAATTAAGATTTGGTACTATTAAATTGGTACCAATTAAACTTAAACGAATTTAGTACCGGTAACCTAATTAAATTTAAACAAATTTAGTACTAATTTAATGGAACTAAATTGATAAAAATGGAGCTCCATCTCTGAAGTTTGTTACAGCTTCTGCGAGCCTTCTCCACGTATCTTTACAGGTTTGACCTCCTATAAGATGCCCATATTTAATAGTAAGATTTTAAAGGATAGGATCCAGAAGTCTATATATTAAAACTTGAAATTCATTTATAGGAAGAGGAACAAAGATGGAATCATTCAATGATCAAATGAAAAGGGTTGAGGCTCAAGAAATGATCTCAAGATTCAGAAGCAAGGAGGATCTCTATCGATACCTTACTTAGCATGGTAAAATAAATTGATGTTAATCAACGGTGTATACAGTTGGTCTATTCCTTCCAACGATGGAAGGTACTAAAATATCATTCTTAAAAGCAATACTCTGCGAGGAGAGAAAGCTTTTAAAAACAAAGAAATCAAACTGATTGAAATACCTAACTACCCAGAGATTTTCAGTCACAAATCTCTACGAGGATGCAATGAAAGATGATGAAGTGGTTATTTACCTTCCTAGCAAGAAGCAGCTCTCAAATAAGTTGCCTGAAAGAAAATTCTTCTTTGGTGTTCTTGGTACAATCAAAGAGGATTATTTGAGAGAAATTATGGAAGAAGCTCATAAGAAACGCTACTCTATTTCTCCTGAAGATTAAAAGAAGCAAGGAATACTAATAAGCGAGACGTGGCTAGCAGAGCTTAAGAAGCATCCTTATCTCTCTAGTAAACTTTGATTTATAACTTTTTAGGGAAACCTGGAACTGGTATATTTCTAATGAAAGAGAATGCAAAGGTTCACAGAGAGAGAAAGTCTCAGACCATTCATTAAGTTAGCAAGAGACTTTATAATGAAGTTTAAAAGTCTGATGAAATGAACATTGATGCTGGTGCTGGTACAAAGAGAAGAAACATGGGTCCTAGTAAAGCACCAGAGGAAGAAAAGAAAGAGAAGCCGAATCCATTTAAGAGTTCGTTTGATATGTGAAATAATTCATTCATTTAAGTCAAACACTTATTAATAAACATTCATTCTTCCTTTCCTTGCACATATCGTAGTCTAGTCTTTACCCACTCTCTTGCAACTACTCTGTATTAAGTCTACTATGTCGATTGGTAGATCATGCATTAGGTGATACAGCAAGAGTTTCTTGTAGTGAGTCTTAATCTAACTCGAATAGAATTCGATTCCATTAAATTGAGGACTGTAAGGAACGTTATACACAGGAGTTATCTTTAACTCTTCATAAGCTTTCTTAGATTCCTTAGTCTTATGAAGTGAGAGGTTATCAACAAACAGGATGATCTCTTGATCGTTGTACTTATCTCTTAGCTTATGTAAGAACTCTATATACAGCTCTCGCTTAATAGAGCGAGGATGAATAACATAAGTTTCTAAGCCTGAATCTTCACTGATACCAGCCAAAATTGCGTGAGTGACAACCTTAATTTTTTAGTCATACACTTCTATATTATCGTACTTCTTGTACCAAGACTTATTAATAAAGGTGTTGAACGTAAACACAGCTTCATCAGCGTGTATGAACTTGATTTTATTATCAATAGACTTCTGCATTTAATCATATATATAGTTTAAATTATTACTATAAAATGGCAGAGTAAAGTCAATCACTCTCTTCACTCTATTGACAGTCTTGAAGGTAATGCCATTCCTTCAATAAATATTTGCGATAGTCTATGGTGAGATACGCATGTCAGGAAACTTGCGATGAAACATCACAGCTCGCTAGTCAAGTGGGAAATGTGCCCAATACTTAAGAGTCTTAGAATCGGCAGAGATATTCAATATGCTGCTAAGAGAACTTTTATTTTCTTACAGGATGTTATCAAGAACCAGAATTGAAATGCTAAACAGTTAACAAGCAGTGACACCTTACAGTCGAAGCACTCTTACACAATAGCTTTGCAATCGCACAATAATTCATCACTGGTTTGAGTTAGTCTATATTAATACTAGCACCATACCTAAGCTTAAGCAGTAAATCTAAATATTTCTCATCATAAATAGACCCCAAAAATCGCTAATTTCTATTTCTCATTTTGCAAACTGGCCTAATTTCTCTACTAACCCTAATAAAACCCAACTTTACCCTACTAATCAAAGCACTTATAAACCTCACTAAGGGGTTTTGGGGTTTTGATTGTCTAGGTTTCCAGAAAGTTAACTGCCACGATTTTTAGAAATTGTATTTTAATTTATTTACTATTTTCCCAAATCAAATGTATTCCTACACTAATAAAAATGAAATTAAATTATTAACTGGAATGTTAGGAAGAAATAAAGTTTATAGAATCATTTGCACAATCATTAAGACACAGTCAATAAACTTAATTAAGAAAATAGCAGATTAAATAGATTTACCCTTAAATTTAAACTGCAATTAGTACTATAGGACTGACCCTTAAAATTTGAGACATTATCACAAATAAGATTGATGAAAACAAATTCAGCAATTTAATATTCTAATTTTATTTTATTAATTCATAAAGTATTTTTTTCAATATGCTAACTATTATAGTATTTTTTAGATTTTAATATAAATATAAATATAGAATTTTTAAATCCCAAACCCCAAATTATAAAATTATATTATATGTTTTTTAAATTAAAATAAAATTTGTATGACTATAATATAACAGATAGATCATATTTTTACAAAATATTACTTTGATAAAAAATTATATCTTTTGTTTATTTGTATATAAATATATACAAAAATATTTATATACGGGTAAAATTCATATTGAAAATACTAATATTTATTTTATTCAACTTTTTATATCAATTGATTAAGGTAAGATAATTGATTCTCCGACCATTATTTATAACTATCTTTATAATAAAAGTAAATTTAAATTGTAAAATATATATATATATATATATATAATTATTTTTATATATAAAACAATTGTTTTAATTACAATTGTCACTTATTAAGAAGTATAAATAAATAATAAGTCCTTAACATATAATATTAGAGTAAGTTTTTCATAAGAAATGGGATATTTTAATGGGGGTGGGCGTAGGGGGTGGGTAGGGTATGGGTAAATGGGTAAGGGGTGGGTAGGGTATCTCGGTAGGAACAGACACCCTTTCAAACTAAGATTCATGAATCATAGTGACGTCCCTCAATTGCCCACTCAATGCTCTTTTACTTTAAATTTTATCTTTATAATAAGCAAATGAGTAGGAGATCTCATGGTACTCTCTTTCTTCTATTTATGAGAGCGAGGCTTAGATTTCAGCTTTAGAATGGCAAGGGCTTTTCCCTTTGACTCTGATTAAATATAATTAATTTCTTTGATTAACTTACTTGAAAAAATGGCTCCCCTTAAAGCTATCTATAAATTTCATCCTTTAAAATATCTTTTCCTTTTCTTCTTCAAGAGAGTCACTTAAATTTCTTGAACTGTTAGCATGCTTTATTAGCAAAGATAGATAGTTAGTTTCAAGTGTGCCCAACACTCCATAGAAGTATTTTCCATTAGGCAGCACGTTATAGTCTGGTAGTAGTTCATATATTTCATTATTTGTGGGTCCTCCTGAACCTACTTGAATATGTTTTTTACAGAAAGCTCCTCATAGTAGGAAAAATTCAACTGAACTACCTCCCAGATTTTAAAAGCAGCTTTTCACTTGCCAAGAAGTCTTCGATGAATCTCATTGTTACATGGTCATTTCTTGGCATAAAGTACCCATCTAAATGTTTAAATAATATTATCTTACTATTGAATTTCAAAAAATTGATCAAGTCATTTTTCGATCTAAACTTATTTTAAAATTTCCTCACATCATGACTATGAAAGTCTGTGCTTTCCATGACCTATAGTTAAAGAAATTATTTAAATATAAAACGAAATAGATTAATTATTCTTAAGTAATTTTTTATTCATGAGTTATAAGAATTAAACGTAACTGATATTCAGGCTTAAGCTATAACTATTTTTGCTGGCCAGAATTATTATATTGATTTTTTTTAATTAAAAAGATTAATTATAAAATGAGTAAATCTTATAAATTAGGAATAATTTATTCAAAATTATTATATTACTATTTATTCAAAATATGAAGAATAGCCTCTCCATAATTTCCTTAAATTAGAATTTAAAAATTTAATAATTTTTGTAAATATAGTCGTGTATGAATGACAATAACAATATTTATAAGAGATATTATGCTTACACTGTATGGTTTCATTTAGACTTACTAAGTAAGTAAAGGCTTGATTGTAATTAATTTTTAATGATACTAATTATAATTTTGAAGTCTAAAATCTCAAAAAATGTAATATTTATGAAAAATAATCGAGAATTGGTAAATATATTTTGATATGAATTTAAATAATAATTATTCGTATAGAGGGTAGCAGAAATGGAATCCAGAAACAGCTTTGTCATCTCTCCATTCTCTTTCGTATTTTGCTCCATCTGGCCATACCAACTTTTCTGTTGCCATCTTTTTCCAGTGTCTCACGAGCTCTCAGTCTTCTAACGTCGCCACTCCTGCTGGTAAGTATTGCTGAAATAAAAAAAGTCTAGATATGTTTTTTGTAACTTACAAATTTTAGTGAATAACCAGCTGCTCCAGGAACACCATCTTTAGGTTTTCATATTTTCTTAATTAATTTCATTTTAATTTATCGATTTTCTATTATAAATTGTAATTACTCTTGAAACTTTATAGCTTAAAATTAACTTAACTATATACTATAATTTTTTTAATTAATTTATATAATAGATTGTAATCTTTGTCAAGTCCAGTTTGAGCAAAGAGCTATGAAGACCTCCATATTTAATAAATAAAATTTGGATTAACTTAAAGTAGATGATTTTCATAAATTTTCATAAATAGCATGCTTTAATAAATAAAAAAGTAATTAAAATAACTTAACAAACTAAATTTCTATCAAACTTTAATAATTTAAATTTAACGCTATGCATGAATAATTTTAAGAATAAATTCTATAATTTTGAAATAATCTTTTCATGGCTAAATAAATTATTAAGTATAACTAAAATTATTATATAATTAATTAATTATAATAATGGTTTATAGTATAGGAAAGTACAGTCAAAATAAACCCATAAACCCTTCAGATTAATTATATCATAAGTTTTTACTCAATACAATATTCAGATCAATTATGAATTATAGAAGGAATAAAGTCATTAGTACTTTGAAGAAATTATAAACTTAAGAATTACAATGACAAAGAAGATATAGCTCTAGAAGTTAAATTCTACAAAATATTTGTGCAGTTATTGCCAGACACCAACCACTCATGATAGCTAAAATTCTCTTGAAGTCCATCAATCAAATTATCATAGAATAGCTCATAATTAGCAAGAAAAAAGCAAAAGCTTATTAATCGTGCTTGCCAATACTACAAGAAAGTTAAGTATAGAACTTTCAACTGTAAAAGACACGAATGAAAATGCAAATTCAAGACCAACAAAAGTATAGTAATAGACAAAAAAGAGAAGATCTTAAAATCAAGATTTTCCAGAAGGTCCATCCTTAGTTGAATTCGAGGTCATTAAAGGGTACAAGTTTATACCAATTTTACAAAAAGTTAAACAGATTTATTATGGGGCACTAACAGATCCAGTGTTATTTGAAGGTGACGTTGAAGATCAGAGGATGTGGGAAGAAATTCGATAAAATGACATGCAAAGGTACAATAAGCTATATTAAGTTGTGCTAATGGATCCTGCATATAGAATAAAGTCGAAGGTCCCCTATGATTTAATTTCTGATGAGGAAATTCTTAAAATGCCTATTGAAAAAGTGCAAGATAGAGGAATACTCATTATATGGATCGTAAACCAAAAGAAAGAATTAGCGAGATAATTTCTTAAAATTCACAGTTATGACGAAGTTGAGAAAGGTAAATGAATAAAATTAACAAAGAATCTGAAATTACACAAAGGTTCTGGTATTTACACAGCTCACAATAACGAGAGCTTTATTATTGGAAAAAGGCAATGTTTCAGATATGCTTAAGTATCACGTGACAGATAGTGTTATCTTTTCAAAAGTAGGAAAGCACTCTGAAAAGCCCCAGTAAATTTATGACTTTATACATTAGATGGCGCCAGAGAGACTAAATCTAGAAGTGTTTGCGAGACCTAACAACATAAGACCTGGCTATACATAGTTCGGTAATCAGCTGAAGAATAGAGAGACATGAGCTATGAGCAAGAATGAGTTAGAGTTTTAACTTAATATAATTAATTAAATTAATAAATTTTTAGAATTATATTCTATGAATACTCTCCAAAATAATTTAAAGTTATAAATAATTGTCATTTCAGGCGATAAAAGACTAATAATTCTATTAATACTTTATAGAAAATTACTTAAGAAAAACTTTGAAAATATGACAAAAATCTAAGCATAATAAGTTCCTATTAAGATTATAAAATAATTCAATTTATTTTAATTTGAATTAAATTTTAGTATAAACTTAAGACATAAATTTTAAAGCGCAATACTTAATCCTCAAGAATTAAGAGTATAAAGAAATCGAAATTGATTAATTAGTGTATAAATTCATCATCTAAAACTAATTCTACTAAAGTAAATTATAAGTGCAAGAAATCTAAACCTATTATAAATATAAATTACACGAGTAACTCAAATAAATTCAAACATTAGAATCAACCCTAGGACATAGGACAATTTTTGAATATTTAAGATTTTAAAACTACACATCATAGCAAAAGATTAAGGAAATAAATCATTAATATTACTGATCGCTATTCGTTTAATGGCTCATTTTAATAATATATCATATTAATAATTTATAAAATAGCTAATTCATTTCAAGCACTGAAAGCAACAATAATTCAAAGAAGCCTCAATGGAATTCAATAGATTCTTTCACTTGTTCACATCAACAAAGAAAAAAAACTATAAAAAACTTATAAAAGCAAGAAATTTTTGAAATTTCCAGCATTTAAAACTCTTAAAAAAAGTGAAAATATTAATAACCTCGTGTCTGTAACAAACATCAGACAGCGAAGAATTATTCTTGTTACATCAATGCTCTCTATGATGATTATTTAAACTTTGTTTCTGAATGTTGAAAATATACTACCATTATGGATACCTGATAATGTACCTGATATCAATGCCCTATAAATATTCTTTAATATCTGGTAAGATAAAAGTTATAAATTTTAATTAAAATTATTTCAACATATCTTCATTTAGCCTATAAAGTTGGATTTTTAAAAATAATATCCTCATAGATTTTTAAACTTATTTATACTTAGTGCTTTTGAATTCAATTAGTTAGTTTCTCTCCATTTATTTGGGAATATTTGGATAGAATTGGCAGAAAAAA
>ARYC01019808.1:0-14915 GCA_000711775.1 Oxytricha trifallax
CTTATAGTATTTTAAAAGGTGCGATGTAGTAGTTTCAGCATTACCTTAGATTGAGGGGTTCACTGGGGGACGATTTCCTTGAGTATGCTCTGTAAAAGCCAAGCTTGCTTAAATATTTGCCAGATCAAGCAGACTGGCTTCATTTAGATAAGAAATGGATAACGGATGTTCTACTATCACTCGATAGTCAAGGAATAAATGAAATGATTCCAAAAGCAAAGTAAGATAGAAAATAGCGGCTCGACTCTATAGAACTCTTTAGTGCACAAGAAACCCGAGTTCATTTCTGCCGTAAATGTCTCGCTCAACTATAGAGGTAAAATTAAATTGCCTTAAAAATGTTATAGTACACAAAGGGGTCGGCCTATCTGATCAAACAAAGTACAAAAAGAAAAGCCAGATAGATCATTTAAGAGGAGGAGAAATTGAATGAGCCTAATAACAATTCCTCAAAGAAGAAATTTATGGACTAAAACAAGAGAGTTAGAGAAGAAATGGGAATGATGAAAAGTTAAATAGATGATCTTCTCAACTACAAGTCCCTTGTCATGTAGCTTCATGATCAAGGAGTTATTGATGGTCAAGGGAATGTCTAAGGGATGGACCCTATCTATAGAATACCAACTTTATGATATGAAGATTTTAATTCTTGTTAATTTAATTAAAATTTTTAATCTAAAAAATTTAAACTTACTACCCTAATTGTTATTACTTTTAATTTAACAATTAAAAACTAAACTTTGTTAAAACATTTATATTAAAATAAGTGTTACTAAATAAATATAAGTATAAAAAAAATCATTAACAACGATCAAACTATTTAAAGTTATATTTTACAAATTAAAAGCTCTATTGCTGAATTAAAAAGGGCAAATAAAAAAACATTTTAACTTAAATGTTTTCATTTTATCTAAGTTTGATACAAAATGCTATGAAAAATTATTTTCCCCCATTTTAGACAAAAATTTAAATCCTCTCATCTTTTTTCATTTTTCAACTTTCATCGACCTTACTTTTTCAATAAACTTTTTTTAATTTTTTCAATTTAAGAATAAAAGAGAATAGAGTCAAAGAATAACTTTTTAATTTAATTAAATTTGAGCGAGGGAATAGGATAGTTTGTATGACTTTGTATGAGTTTGTATCAATTTGTATCATTTTGTATGACTTTGTGAGAGTTTTATAGAAGATTATTATTTTAGATTTAATAAGGTTTAAAATTTATTAAATAATTAAAGAAGCAACGTGATACTATTAAAAATTTCGGAATAATCATCTTTGCTGGTCTTTTAAGCAACTAGAGATATAATTTTAAAATATTTAGTTGCCAATTATAGTAAATATCTTGCCTATTTAAACTCGAGAGCCTTAATCATAAATAAGTTTAAAAATGAGCAAGACATAGTCATCTTAAAAGCAAAAGTAAAATTCAGTAACTAAATCTGATGAATCAGGTTATCAAACTCCCAAAGAAGCTAAATAATTTAAGAATGAATAAAAGAATTGAGAATTAGAGTAAGAAGAAATGAAATCCAAAATATTTGATTATATTAAAAAGTAAAAGATTTTGGGGCCAAGTCCTATAAGGAAATTAAATTAGAGCTGTAAAAAAAATTTGGACAAGAACCAATTGAATTACACAAAATCTGGCTTATTAAGACATTAAATGCTAGAAAAAGTGAAAGTAAAGGATCTACACCCACTCAGTTCAATTCTTCAAGCAAAACAAAATCTCTTCAAGACAAATCGATTAACTAATAAGATAGTGAAATGTAATTCAAGGGTCAAAGTGAAAGTGAGTAATCAACTCCAGTGAGCAAGATGAAACTACCAAATACTGTGCAATTTGAATTAGAGTCGCTAAGCTCACAATAAAATAAAACCGAGACTGAAGATGATTTAACTGACTCAGATGCTACATACCTTAATATTGAAAAAGTAGAAGAAATGATTAGCTCAAATTTCAAATAATTTGCAGAAGATGAGTTGAAAGATATGTATGAAAACTTAATTAGAAAAAATCATGAGATCTTAGAAACTGAGATTTTTGAAAAATTTAATGACAGAATAAGTCATATAGTTGAGTCAGTTGAGGAACTAGAAAAAAAGTAATAAACTCTGAACATCCCTGAAATCTAAGATTTAATTCAAAATGGTAAAGAAGAAATTTAACATGAATTCAAAATTCTTGTTGACGACATTAAAAAGCAAGCACCCACCCTTGGGGTTGCTTCTTAAGAATCTCTAGCAAATCATGTCAGGAATTTTTATGAATAAGACAAGAGAATAAATTAAAAAATTGAGGAAACATCAAAAGCTTTAAATTTATTATAAGAAAGATATTAACCATTTGTTTAAGAGGTTGCTTCATAATTTAAGGCTAAAGATGCATAAATAAGCGAACTCTAAAAAACTCCTAAGTCCATGATCGACTAAGTTAACAAGCTACTGCATGATTTCAAGAAAGGCTTAAATGACAACATTTAGAGTATATCAAGCAGTGTTAAACTATTAGAATAAAAGATTGATAGAACTTAGTTAGTTGAAGAAAAACCAAATTAGAATCCAGTTTCTAAAATAAGTAACAATAAGCAAACAAAGTTACACAAGAGTTATGTGAGATGTAGTCATCTAAGGAGAAAAGTCAAAATTTATTCTAAAAAGATATTGCATAAACTCTGCTTAGATTTAACTCTGGAAATGAGAATATAGGATTTATTTTAATTGAGAACAAACCCCATCTCTATGACAAAGTGTTATAAAATGTAATTTAGATTTAAGAAGTTAAGGACTTATGATATAAAATAATATGTATTTACTCACTTGACATTTTTTACTTTACTAAATTTAACCTAGACTGCTATTTTATTCTAATGGGGTTTTGGGGTTTACCTTGTAGGCATAGTCATCAACCACTATGAGTTTTGCTTTAGCAGGTACGTTTAATGTAAGTAGTTTTCAATACAACTGCTAAGGTCTACTGCATTTAATGCAGGAATATACATAGCTCTCTTAAAAACATGCTAAAAAGACATTACCAGCAAGTTGATTCATTAATTCTATTCGCTTCTGCCTCTTGAGCTTCTCCTGTTGTTCTTTTTAAGTCTCAAGATTATTAGATTTTCTTTTAGCGGGCACTAATTTCTAAGTCTCTTTATCTTAAATCAAGAACTCACTTAGGTGATGCTTCTGCATATGTTTCTTAACTTTAGCTGAGTGAGTATAAGACTTCTCACAAGTCGTGCACTAGTACCTGCCATCGACCTTATCATGCTTAAAATACACCTTAGCTTTCCAGAATGAACCTCTTTCATATGTCTCTTCAAACTGGAATCAGTAGAGAAAAAATTTTAGCAGTCTTAGCATTCAAAAGTTTAATCCTTTAAATCTAAAGCTGTTCCTTTTCTTCCTCAACATCTTTTATTGATGTTTAAACTTCTATTTCAGCTTTCTCTTTCATGTTTTAAACCTATATAATAAAAGTGCTTCAAATTCAAGAGCTCTTAGCTCTGCCTCCCTCTCAATATAAATAACTTCTTGTTTCATGGTTGAACCAAAGTTAAGCATTGATTGACCTGCTCCTAAAATGCCACTCTACGATTTAAGTTGACCGCCATGTTTAAATTCAAATTTAAATTTCTATTATAAAGCTCTTAAAACCTCTATAGCTATAGCTGGACTATATAGGAGTTGCTACAGCATTAATGATGGTTTGATCTCAGCTCTTAGACTTCATATTTATACTCAGTTTATAACTATAATTTTTGTAATTTTGCACTTAATAATTTTGATTCTGGTACCAACTCAGATAAAGTTCAGGTTGGTACTGGTACCAATTAAGTTTTGAACCAGATTTGAACTTTTCCATTAAAACCTCACTGGATTAAAACTAGGTACTAATTAAGTTCTGGTACTATTAAATTGGTACCAATTAAACTTAAACGAATTTAGTACCGGTAATAATTAAATTTAAACAAATTTAGTACTAATTTAATGGAACTAAATTGATAAAAATGGAGCTCCATCTCTGAAGTTTGTTACAGCTTCTGCGAACCTTCTCCACGTATCCGTACAGGGTTGACCTCCTATAAGATGCCCATATTTAATAGTAAGATTTAAAGGATAGGATCCAGAAGTCTATAAATTAAAACTTGAAATTCATTAATAGGAAGAGGAACAAAGATGGAATCATTCAATGAACAAATGAAAAGGGTTGATGCTCAAGAAATGATCTCAAGATTCAGAAGCAAGGAGGATCTCTATCGATACCTTACTTAGCATGGTAAATAAATTGATGTTAATCAACGATGTATACAGTTGGTCTATTCCTTCCAACGATGGAAGGTACTAAAATATCATTCTTAAAAGCAATACTCTGCGAGGAGAGAAAGCTTTCAAAAACAAAGAAATCAAACTGATTGAAATACCTAACTACCCAGAGATTTCAGTCACAAATCTCTACGAGAATGCAATGAAAGATGATGAAGTGGTTATTTACCTTCCTAGCAAGAAGCAACTCTCAAATAAGTTGCCTGAAAGAAAATTCTTCTTTGGTGTTCTTGGTACAATCAAAGAGGATTATTTGAGAGAAATTATAGAAGAAGCTCATAAGAAACGCTACTCTATTTATCCTGAAGATTAAAAGAAGCAAGGAATACTAATAAGCGAGACGTGGCTAGCAGAGCTTAAGACCTTATCTCTCTAGTAAGCTTTGATTTATAACTTTTTAGGGAAACCTGGAACTGGTATATTTCTAATGAAAGAGAATGCAAAGGTTAACAGAGAGAGAAAGTCTCAAACCATTCATTAAGTTAGCAAGAGACTTTATAATAAAGTTTAAAAGTCTGATGAAATGAACATAGATGCTGGTGCTGGTACAAAGAGAAGAAACATGGGTCCTAGTAAAGCACCAGAGGAAGAAAAGAAAGAGAAGCCGAATCCATTTAAGAGTTCGTTTGAAATGTGAAATAATTCATTCATTTAAGTCAAACACTTATTAATAAACATTCATTCTTCCTTTCCTTGCACATATCGTAGTCTAGTCTTTACCCACTCTCTTGCAACTACTCTGTATTAAGTCTACTGTGTCGATTGGTAGATCATGCATTAGGTGATACAGCAAGAGTTTCTTGTAGTGAGTCTTAATCTAACTCCAATAGAATTCGATTCCATTAAATTGAGGACTGTAAGGAACGTTATACAAAGGAGTTATCTTTAACTCTTCATAAGCTTTCTTAGATTCCTTAGTCTTATGAACTGAGAGGTTATCAACAAACAGGATGATCTCTTGATCGTTGTACTTATCTCTTAACTTATGTAAGAACTCTATATACTGCTCTCGCTTAATAGAGCGAGGATGAATAACATAAGTTTCTAAGCCTGAATCTTCACTAATACCAGCCAAAATTGCGTGAGTGACAACCTTAACCTTTTAGTCATACACTTCTATATTATCGTACTTCTTGTACCAAGACTTATTAATAAAGGTGTTGAACGTAAACACAGCTTCATCAGCGTGTATGAACTTGACGTTATTATCAACAGACCTCTGCATTTAATCATATATATAGTTTAAATTATTACTATAAAATGGCAGAGTAAAGTCAATCACTCTCTTCACTCTATTGACAGTCTTGAAGATAATACCATTCCTTCAATAAATATTTGCAATAGTCTATGGTGAGATACGCATGTCAGGAAACTTGCGATGAAACATCACAGCTCGCTAGTCAAATGGGAAATGTGCCCAATACTTAAGAGTCTTAGAATCGCAGAGATATTCAATATGCTGCTAAGAGAACTTTTATTTTCTTACAGGATGTTATCAAGACCAGAATTGAAATGCTAAACAGCTAACAAGCAGTGACACCTTACAGTCGAAGCACTCTTACACAATAGCTTTGCAATCGCACAATAATTCATCACTGGTTTGAGTTAGTCTATATTAATACTAGCACCATACCTAAGCTTAAGCAGTAAATCTAAATATTTCTCATCATAAATAGACCCCAAAAAACGCTAATTTCTATTTCTCATTTTCCAAAATGACCTAATTTCTCTACTAACCCTAATAAAACCCCAACTTTACCATACTAATCAAAGCACTTATAAACCTCACTAAGGGGTTTTGGGTTTTGATTGTCTAGGTTTCCAGAAAGTTAACTGCCACGATTTTTAGAAATTGTATTTTAATTTATTTACTATTTTCCCAAATCAAATGTATTCCTACACTAATAAAAATGAAATTAAATTATTAACAGGAATGTTAGGAAAAAATAAAGTTTATAGAATCATATGCACAATAAATAATACACAAAGGAGCTATTTATATTAAATAGCAGATTAAATAGATTTACCCTTAAATTTAAACTGCAATTAGTACTATAGGACTGACCCTTAAAATTTGAGACATTATCACAAATAAGATTGATGAAAACAAATTCAGCAATTTAATATTCTAATTTTATTTTATTAATTCATAAAGTATTTTTTTCAATATGCTAACTATTATAGTATTTTTTAGATTTTAATATAAATATAAATATAGAATTTTTAAATCCCAAACCCCAAATTATAAAATTATATTATATGTTTTTTAAATTAAAATAAAATTTGTATGACTATAATATAACAGATAGATCATATTTTTACAAAATATTACTTTGATAAAAAATTATATCTTTTGTTTATTTGTATATAAATATATACAAAAATATTTATATACGGGTAAAATTCATATTGAAAATACTAATATTTATTTTATTCAACTTTTTATATCAATTGATTAAGGTAAGATAATTGATTCTCCGACCATTATTTATAACTATCTTTATAATAGTAAATTTAAATTGTAAAATATATATATATATATATATATAATTATTTTTATATATAAAACAATTGTTTTAATTACAATTGTCACTTATTAAGAAGTATAAATAAATAATAAGTCCTTAACATATAATATTAGAGTAAGTTTTTCATAAGAAATGGGATATTTTAATGGGGGGGGGAGGGGGGGGGTAGGTATGGGTCAGGCGAAAGGGAGGGGTAGGGTATCTCGGTAGGAACAGACACCCTTTCAAACTAAGATTCATGAATCATAGTGACGTCCCTCAATTGCCCACTCAATGCTCTTTTACTTTAAATTTTATCTTTATAATAAGCAAATGAGTAGGAGATCTCATGGTACTCTCTTTCTTCTATTTATGAGAGCGAGGCTTAGATTTCAGCTTTAGAATGGCAAGGGCTTTTCCCTTTGACTCTGATTAAATATAATTAATTTCTTTGATTAACTTACTTGAAAAAATGGCTCCCCTTAAAGCTATCTATAAATTTCATCCTTTAAAATATCTTTTCCTTTTCTTCTTCAAGAGAGTCACTTAAATTTCTTGAACTGTTAGCATGCTTTATTAGCAAAGATAGATAGTTAGTTTCAAGTGTGCCCAACACTCCATAGAAGTATTTTCCATTAGGCAGCACGTTATAGTCTGGTAGTAGTTCATATATTTCATTATTTGTGGGTCCTCCTGAACCTACTTGAATATGTTTTTTACAGAAAGCTCCTCATAGTAGGAAAAATTCAACTGAACTACCTCCCCAGATTTTAAAAGCAGCTTTTCACTTGCCAAGAAGTCTTCGATGAATCTCATTGTTACATGGTCATTTCTTGGCATAAAGTACCCATCTAAATGTTTAAATAATATTATCTTACTATTGAATTTCAAAAAATTGATCAAGTCATTTTTCGATCTAAACTTATTTTAAAATTTCCTCACATCATGACTATGAAAGTCTGTGCTTTCCATGACCTATAGTTAAAGAAATTATTTAAATATAAAACGAAATAGATTAATTATTCTTAAGTAATTTTTTATTCATGAGTTATAAGAATTAAACGTAACTGATATTCAGGCTTAAGCTATAACTATTTTTGCTGGCCAGAATTATTATATTGATTTTTTTTAATTAAAAAGATTAATTATAAAATGAGTAAATCTTATAAATTAGGAATAATTTATTCAAAATTATTATATTACTATTTATTCAAAATATGAAGAATAGCCTCTCCATAATTTCCTTAAATTAGAATTTAAAAATTTAATAATTTTTGTAAATATAGTCGTGTATGAATGACAATAACAATATTTATAAGAGATATTATGCTTACACTGTATGGTTTCATTTAGACTTACTAAGTAAGTAAAGGCTTGATTGTAATTAATTTTTAATGATACTAATTATAATTTTGAAGTCTAAAATCTCAAAAAATGTAATATTTATGAAAAATAATCGAGAATTGGTAAATATATTTTGATATGAATTTAAATAATAATTATTCGTATAGAGGGTAGCAGAAATGGAATCCAGAAAGCTTTGTCATCTCTCCATTCTCTTTCGTATTTTGCTCCATCTGGCCATACCAACTTTTCTGTTGCCATCTTTTTCCAGTGTCTCACGAGCTCTCAGTCTTCTAACGTCGCCACTCCTGCTGGTAAGTATTGCTGAAATAAAAAAAGTCTAGATATGTTTTTTGTAACTTACAAATTTTAGTGAATAACCAGCTGCTCCAGGAACACCATCTTTAGGTTTTCATATTTTCTTAATTAATTTCATTTTAATTTATCGATTTTCTATTATAAATTGTAATTACTCTTGAAACTTTATAGCTTAAAATTAACTTAACTATATACTATAATTTTTTTAATTAATTTATATAATAGATTGTAATCTTTGTCAAGTCCAGTTTGAGCAAAGAGCTATGAAGACCTCCATATTTAATAAATAAAATTTGGATTAACTTAAAGTAGATGATTTTCATAAATTTTCATAAATAGCATGCTTTAATAAATAAAAAAGTAATTAAAATAACTTAACAAACTAAATTTCTATCAAACTTTAATAATTTAAATTTAACGCTATGCATGAATAATTTTAAGAATAAATTCTATAATTTTGAAATAATCTTTTCATGGCTAAATAAATTATTAAGTATAACTAAAATTATTATATAATTAATTAATTATAATAATGGTTTATAGTATAGGAAAGTACAGTCAAAATAAACCCATAAACCCTTCAGATTAATTATATCATAAGTTTTTACTCAATACAATATTCAGATCAATTATGAATTATAGAAGGAATAAAGTCATTAGTACTTTGAAGAAATTATAAACTTAAGAATTACAATGACAAAGAAGATATAGCTCTAGAAGTTAAATTCTACAAAATATTTGTGCAGTTATTGCCAGACACCAACCACTCATGATAGCTAAAATTCTCTTGAAGTCCATCAATCAAATTATCATAGAATAGCTCATAATTAGCAAGAAAAAAGCAAAAGCTTATTAATCGTGCTTGCCAATACTACAAGAAAGTTAAGTATAGAACTTTCAACTGTAAAAGACACGAATGAAAATGCAAATTCAAGACCAACAAAAGTATAGTAATAGACAAAAAAGAGAAGATCTTAAAATCAAGATTTTCCAGAAGGTCCATCCTTAGTTGAATTCGAGGTCATTAAAGGGTACAAGTTTATACCAATTTTACAAAAAGTTAAACAGATTTATTATGGGGCACTAACAGATCCAGTGTTATTTGAAGGTGACGTTGAAGATCAGAGGATGTGGGAAGAAATTCGATAAAATGACATGCAAAGGTACAATAAGCTATATTAAGTTGTGCTAATGGATCCTGCATATAGAATAAAGTCGAAGGTCCCCTATGATTTAATTTCTGATGAGGAAATTCTTAAAATGCCTATTGAAAAAGTGCAAGATAGAGGAATACTCATTATATGGATCGTAAACCAAAAGAAAGAATTAGCGAGATAATTTCTTAAAATTCACAGTTATGACGAAGTTGAGAAAGGTAAATGAATAAAATTAACAAAGAATCTGAAATTACACAAAGGTTCTGGTATTTACACAGCTCACAATAACGAGAGCTTTATTATTGGAAAAAGGCAATGTTTCAGATATGCTTAAGTATCACGTGACAGATAGTGTTATCTTTTCAAAAGTAGGAAAGCACTCTGAAAAGCCCCAGTAAATTTATGACTTTATACATTAGATGGCGCCAGAGAGACTAAATCTAGAAGTGTTTGCGAGACCTAACAACATAAGACCTGGCTATACATAGTTCGGTAATCAGCTGAAGAATAGAGAGACATGAGCTATGAGCAAGAATGAGTTAGAGTTTTAACTTAATATAATTAATTAAATTAATAAATTTTTAGAATTATATTCTATGAATACTCTCCAAAATAATTTAAAGTTATAAATAATTGTCATTTCAGGCGATAAAAGACTAATAATTCTATTAATACTTTATAGAAAATTACTTAAGAAAAACTTTGAAAATATGACAAAAATCTAAGCATAATAAGTTCCTATTAAGATTATAAAATAATTCAATTTATTTTAATTTGAATTAAATTTTAGTATAAACTTAAGACATAAATTTTAAAGCGCAATACTTAATCCTCAAGAATTAAGAGTATAAAGAAATCGAAATTGATTAATTAGTGTATAAATTCATCATCTAAAACTAATTCTACTAAAGTAAATTATAAGTGCAAGAAATCTAAACCTATTATAAATATAAATTACACGAGTAACTCAAATAAATTCAAACATTAGAATCAACCCTAGGACATAGGACAATTTTTGAATATTTAAGATTTTAAAACTACACATCATAGCAAAAGATTAAGGAAATAAATCATTAATATTACTGATCGCTATTCGTTTAATGGCTCATTTTAATAATATATCATATTAATAATTTATAAAATAGCTAATTCATTTCAAGCACTGAAAGCAACAATAATTCAAAGAAGCCTCAATGGAATTCAATAGATTCTTTCACTTGTTCACATCAACAAAGAAAAAAAACTATAAAAAACTTATAAAAGCAAGAAATTTTTGAAATTTCCAGCATTTAAAACTCTTAAAAAAAGTGAAAATATTAATAACCTCGTGTCTGTAACAAACATCAGACAGCGAAGAATTATTCTTGTTACATCAATGCTCTCTATGATGATTATTTAAACTTTGTTTCTGAATGTTGAAAATATACTACCATTATGGATACCTGATAATGTACCTGATATCAATGCCCTATAAATATTCTTTAATATCTGGTAAGATAAAAGTTATAAATTTTAATTAAAATTATTTCAACATATCTTCATTTAGCCTATAAAGTTGGATTTTTAAAAATAATATCCTCATAGATTTTTAAACTTATTTATACTTAGTGCTTTTGAATTCAATTAGTTAGTTTCTCTCCATTTATTTGGGAATATTTGGATAGAATTGGCAGAAAAAATACAATAACAATTGGCCATGTAATCGCTGTAATTAATTTACAGTAAATTAAAATATATTTTTAGATACTTACAACATCAGCTATGAGTGCTACTAAATGGTTAAACTTTGATAAAGATCTCTGCTTAGCAATTTGAATTCTATTAAGATTCATTTTAGGTAGGATTTTCGTTAAGTTATATTTATATTTTAGGCATAGGAGCAGCTCAAATTTAAACAGCTTGTTGATAAATTTGTTAAAATTATTTTATATTTTTAACATACTAACCAACATACTATAAAGATCCATAAATTAAATTTAAGAAGGTGCATCAGGAAAGTGAAATCTTTTGAAAAAGAATTATTGACTTTGATCTAAAATTAATTATTCTCATTTAATTCATTAACTAAACGTTTCGGTAAATTGGTTAAGTAAGCTATTTGTTATAATCTGATAAAAAATTTCTACATTACATTTACTTTGCAATACATAATGATAGTAAAATTGCTATAAATTCTTAGTCCAATAAGAAATCGACAAGATAATCTATGTAATATTTATCTATTTTTAATTAATAAGTATTTTTAATAATAAAACGCTGGTGGATTATGTACAATCCCTTAAAATTTAAATTACAAATATCATATCTTTAATTCTTTTACTGGTTCCACCTGTTAGGACCAGATGTGTCATTAGATAGGTGCTTCGCAATATGACACATAGAGGATAAATCAAAGACATAAAGATAAAGATGCAGATAAGTATTACAATGATGAAGAAGATGAAATGAATTATTTTTAGAGATCTCCATATTTTATTAATATTCTTAGTACTGTTAATTAATTAATGCAATGACATATTTCATTAAAAATCGTATAGAATCAATCTTTGATATTGATATTAATATTTATGAGTGGTCAATTTTTAATCTGCCAATTAATATCTTTGAGATTAGTGCATCATGCCTACATAGGGAATGTGTCTTATAACTGATTGAATTATTTCTAAACTAAGTAATTTATTACAGAAGTTAATAACATTAGTTTCTCCTTTTTAAAAATTTTCACTTTCAATCCCTATAAGATATAGAATTAATTAATCATTTTATAATTACAATTAAAAAGCTTGTTATGCTATTCAAAACCCCAAAACCCTTTCAGTAGTTTGATTGAGTTTTTGATTGATAAAAGTAGACTATTAGTGCATACTTTATTAGGTTAATAGGGTTTATGTAGGGGTTTAATGTTTAAATATTAGTATTTTAAGTGAGTATATGCGAGGTTTGGGGTATGTTTATGACAGTGAGTATATAGGTTTATTGTTTAAGTTGCGATATGGATGTGATAAATATAATGAATAACTCAAGCCTGTTCTGAATTATACGTCTATAGCAAGGCTACTCCATAAATCTCCAGAACTGTGAGGTCTCACTGTCTATTAGCATTGAATTTAAAGAGATAGCATCTTAATTCAAAGCCTAAGAGACCTTTAAAATTTTAGCAGCATCATATCGATTATCTAATTAATGATAAGACTCTTAAATACTGGGCTCACTTCTCTCTGGCCTAGAGAGCTGTGATGTTTCATCGCCAATTTCTTGAGCTTCACATCTCTGCTTAATCTTTAGCAAACATATATAAAAAGAATGGAATATCTTACAAGACAGTCAATCGCATTAAGAGAGTGATTGACTTTAATGTTCCATTTTATAAGGATAATTTAAATATATATTCGATTAAATGCAGAGGTCTTAAGAGCATAATATAAAGTTCATACACGCTGATGAAGCTGTATTCACATTCAATACATTTATATCAAGGTCTTGGTACAAGAGGTATAGTAATATAGAAGTTTATGACTAAAAAGTAAAGATATAAACTCATGCAATCCTTGGTGGAATCAGTGAAGATAGTGGCCTAGAGACTTATGTTATCCACCCTCGCTCTATAAAGACTGAATAATATATTAAGTTCTTACAATAACTCAGAGACAAATACGCTGACTAAGAGATTACTCTGTTCGTTGATAACTTATCAGTTCATAAAACTAAAGACTCAAGGAAGGAATATGAAAGGCTAAGCATAACACCTGTATTTAATGTTCCTTACAGCCCTTAGTTCAATGGAATTGAATTATATTGGGGGTTATTGAAAGGTCATTATAAGAAATTGCTGCTCTACCATCTGATGCATGATTTAAAGATAGATACAGTCGATTTTATTAAGAGTGCTGCTAAGAGAGTCAGCGATGATAAAGCTAAAGTGTTCGAAAGAGAAGGGAGATTTTGTGTATATAAATAAGTTTTAGATTTAAGCGAATGAATAAGTTCACATATTAAATTTACTCGTAAAGGGATTTGGCTTCTCTTTCTTTTCTTCATCTTAAGGCTTGCTTGGGCCTATGTTTCTTCTCTTAGTGCCAGCTCCTGCATCTATGTTCATCTCTTCAGGCTTTTATAAATCTTTGAAGAGCCTCTTACTCAATTCATGTTAAACTTGAGACTTTCTCTCTCTGTTTAATTTGCTGCGCTCTTTCATCAAGTAAATAGCAGTACCTGGTTTTTCTATAAAGTTAGAAGACTAAGATTACATGAGATGAAAGGATGCTTTTAAAGTTCCTACAGCCAGGTATCACTTATTTTAATACCTTGCTTCTCTTTTTCTTCAGGAGAGATGCTGTATCGTTTCTTGTGCGCTTCTTAAATAACTTCATTTAAGTACTCAGGTTTCAGAGTTGCAAGAACACCAAAGAAGAAGTTTCTCTCTGGCAACTTATTAGAGAGCTGTAGCTTTGATGGAAGATAAAGAGATACGTCCAGATCACTCATAGCATCGTCATATAGGTTTGTCACTGATATTTCAAGGTTAGTAAGGTATCTCTATCATCCTAATTTCATTAGACTTAAAAGCTTTTTTCTCTTCACTCAGTAATGCTTTTAAGAATGAGATTTTAGTTCCCTCACTAAGTCGACAAGAACAATCCAACTATAATGGATTTATTAATCTTACTTAAGCACTTACCTTGCTATATCAAATATCTATAAAGGCCCTCTTTACTTCGAAATTTTCCTATTAAATCTTGAGATTAAATTCTCTTCATTGCATCATTCATAGACTCCATCTTGCTTCCTCTTTCTAGAAATGTTAATGAAATTTTAAAATATGGATATCCATTCTAAGTTTATTAAAATCTTACTACTAAATAGGGAGGATTTACTGGAGGTCAACCTTGAAAAGATATACTGAGAAGCATTGAAAAACTTGCTCCAAGTTTCACAGATTGATTTCCATTTTTATCAAACTTTCTCCATTAAATTGCCTCCTAATAATGTTTAATTATTTTAGGAGGTCCTCCAAATTAAGTTCAAACTTTATTAGGAGTTAAATTTTGAGGTTAAAACTTGATTAGGAGCATAATAAATTTAAAAATGCTTAATAAATTTACCTCCAAATTAAGTTCAAACTTTATTTGGAAGACCTCCTAGAGAAACAAAACTTCATTAGGAGTATTTTAATTTACTAAAATGTATAAAATTCTCATAAAATATGTCAACTTACAGTCTTTTATGGTTAGTTAATTTTCTTACCTCTCAGCAAAGAATC
>ARYC01019809.1:0-24853 GCA_000711775.1 Oxytricha trifallax
ATGTTTAAGTTTTTATAACAATAATATAAAGATATCATTTATTTATTAAACTTATTTCTTTCAATAAAATATATACTTTTTATATAACTCTTTAACATAACCACGGTATTATATTTATAATTATTTTTAATTTATATTTTACACTTGAATTTGCAAATATAGATGATGGATTTATTTATTTTGTATTGATAAAAATTTGTTTTCGATACAATTATTAAATTAATACAAATCTTTTTAATAATAGTTTTTATAATTGTAATAAAAATTTTGTGGTTTATTAGAAACTTCAAATATATTAATAAAACAAAGTTTAAATATTTGTTGTTTTTATACATTTAAATAAATATATATTCTAACGATAATAATATATTTATAATTATAATATTTAAACATTTTACAATATCAGCCAAACTCTTTATAAATGTAATTATCGCAAAAAGGATTTTTTATAAATTTGATACTCTACAGCAGAATTAATTTAAAATGTGATGACCCAAAAATATTTAAATGTAATTAATTGAATTTTTCTGTAATGAATGATTACATTGCATTTTTGTGCGATGTCTGCTATGAAAGATAGGTGATTTCAGAGCTTTGTGTCTAGAAAGTAATATAGAGGCAACAAATATTACTAAGTATAAATGAATTTTAGATATATATAACCTATGATGATATCAAGAAAAAATTTTATTAACAATCCATTTATAATAATATAATAATACATTTTTAGAATTGATATTGAAAGTGAATTACAATTTTTAAAAAAAAATAAAATTAAAATAATCTTAGACTGATTTCATAAGGAATTTATAATTAACTTACAAAATATATACTATATCAAATAACATTTAACAAACGAAAGAAAAACTAAGAGATATTTTTAAAGCAAAAAATAATTTATTTATGTTAATAAACGATTATACTTAAATAATACAATGGCAATTCAGGATGCCAATAAATTTTATGAAATCTAAATTGAAAAACTCAAACTCAAAGAAACTATAAATTAAAAGGCTCATAAGTTGTTCCCAGATCAATTTAATTCCTTAAATTGATGACAAATATACTTAAGTTTATTTGATTATATTCCATCTGACTATAATAAATGTTTTAAAAATTAATTTTAAATCAAGTTGCTTAGTCTGTTTTATAAAATTTGGATAATTTTCAATTTTTTTGAACAAAATAAAATTTTATTAATTATATTATAACTACCATTTTTACAATTTCTATATTTCCATATTAAATTTAATGTAAATTTAATTTTTATTTAAAAAAATAATAAAAGTATTATAATAAAGAGTTATATTTATCAAACGTGTAAAATCATATTTAGTTTGTGCTCTATTATATCTTTGATAAAATTACATTCTAAATTAATTCTTAATAAAATTATATATATTATAATTTTAATATAAATAAATATAATTAATTATTTATCGAAAGTTTAATTCAATTACTAATTTAAATTTTTTATATTTAAAAAAAAATTATTTCTTGTTATCATTTGATGTTTAAGTGTTTATATAAAAAATAATATTGATAATTAGGTGAAGATAACAATTTGAGAAGGAATGTGAAGATTTAATCAACTTTATAGTGTAGTTAGGGTCTTTAGCTGCTTTTACTATCTTAATTCCTCTTTAATGACTGTATTTCCATCAATACACTTTACTTTGCTTGTACTGTTCAGATCATAAAGACTATTCGCATTTTATATTTGGCATTAAAAACCCCAAAACCCCTTAATGAGATTTATAAGTGATGTAAAGTTTGCAGAGATTCCAAATTATCCTGAAATCTCAGTGACTAACTTATATGATGATGCTATGAATGACTCAGAGGTTTCAAAGTTCATGGCTACTAAGAAGCAGTTGTCAAATAAACTACCTGAAAGAAACTATTTATTTGGCATAATGCAACAATTAAAGGTGATCACTTGAAAAAATTATTCAAGAATCTCATAAGAAAAGGTACAGCATCTCTTCAGAAGATAAGGACAAACAAGGATAAAGATAAGTGAGAGCTGGCTATCAGAGCTGTAGAAGCACCCTTACATTTCAAGTAAGATTTGTAGCTTAACTCTTTAGAAAAATCTGGAACTGGCATATTCTTGATGAAAGAATAGAGCAAGCTTCACAGAGAGCGAAAGTCGAACACAAAGTATGAAGTTAGCAAGAGACTTTATTCAAATATTTAGCAACCAGAGTCAATGAAAATAGATGCTGGAGCAGGCAGCAAGAGAAGAAACCTAGGCCCAAGCAAGCTTATAGATGAAGAAAAGAAAGATAAGCCAACTCCATTTAAAGAATTTTAAATGTGACTTATATATTCATCAACTTAACTACAAAACTTATTTATATACATTCACTCTCCCTTCTTTAGCACACTTTTAAGCCAATAAATTATCCACTCTCTTCGCGGAATTTTAATAAAGTCTACTGTATCGATAGGTAGGTCATGCATCAAGTAGTATAACAGCAGTTTCTTGAAATGACCTTTTAATATACCCCAGTAGAACTCAATTCCATTAAACTATGGACTGTAAGGTACGTTGAACACGGGCGTTATTCTAAGTTGTTCTTGGCTCTTCCTTGTTTCTTTAGTCTTATGAACAGAAAGATTATCAACAAACAGTATAATCTCTTATATACGGCACTTTTATCGCAGCTGTTCTAAAAACTATATATACAGCTCTGTCTTGATTGAGCGAGGATGAATAACATAAGTTTCTAAACGAGCATCTTCGCTAAGTCCTCCAAGAATTGTCATTGTTTATACCTTGACCTTTTAGTTATATACTTCTATATTACTTTGCCTCTTATACCAAGACTTCTTGATGAAAGAGTTGCAGGTAAACACAGCTTCGTCAGCATGAATTATCATATTATCATTCAATTAGGCCATCTGCATTTAATTAAAAATATATTTTAGGTTATTGTTGTAAAATGGCAGAATAAATCAAACACTTTCTTGATACTATTTACACCTTTGTAAGAGAATTCATTTCGTTTAAAAATGTTTGCAACAGACTACACAGTGATTTTCAACTTAGGGAACTGGCGGTGAAACATAGAAGCTCGCTGGTTGAGAGAGAAGTGAGCCCAATACTTCAAAGTTTTTTCATAAATAAGATAATCAATATACTTCTATTGAAACTTTGACTTCCTCTAAGGCTTAGAATTCAGCTATTATTGCTTTAGTTAGACTGCTATAAGGCAGTGGGAGCGAGCAGTTGTTGGACTTCGCTTTAAAAGCATTGAAATTGACTTATAATAAAGTACTAGTTTGACTTATTCACTTTATAAATCACATCCATATCGCTGTTTAAACACTAAATCAATATAATCTTCATCATAAATAAAACCCAAAAGCTTTCAAATTTTGTCTCGCATTTAATTAATAATCCCAAACCCTAACAAATTCCCTACAAATCTAAACACTTATAAAACTCATTAAGGGGTTTTGGGGTTTTGATTATATTTAAAATTAAAAAAAATCTTAAATATAAGAAGTAGCAATCTAAGATTATAATTTAATCTGATAATTGGTGATGTTTAAAATATATAAAATTAAATAATTATTTTTATTTCTATCATTGCTTTATAAAATAATTATATAATCTTATTATAAGACAATACTTATTGAATTCTTGCATTAGATTAAGTCTATTAAATTGCATGTTTGAATTTCTTTTAATATTTATTTTTTTAAATTATTAATATTGTACACTATGTTTTTATTAATAATAAAAATAGAAAAATTTAGATTAGTAAGAATAGCAAAATATAAAATCGAAAAATTAATTTAAAAATAATGTCAAAATATCAATTAGTTAGGAAGTAAAATTTTAAGAAATTAATCTAAAAAATCCAACAATTATATTGTAAACAAAAGTTTTCTTAAGTCTTTAATAAAAAAAATATAATCTTCTAAATTTATGCTGAATTATCTTAAAAAATTTTATCTCAGAAATGCAATTTTGAGATAATCGATTATAATTTCTAAAATGAATTATAGATAACATATTTATAAAATATTTAGGAATTAATTATATAAAAGAAAAATATTTCAATAACTTTTTATATAAATTCTAGTATTTATTTGAATATTTAAATGTACACCCAAAGAATATTAAATAAAAAATGTTTGCTTACATATTATAATAAATTTAAGAAACTAAATATTTGTGGTATAACCTAAACTCAAATTCAATGTAACAAAATTATTAAGGGCAATAAAACCCCATACAAATTAAGATTAATTCTAGAACTTATTGCAAAATCAAGATTAAAATGATATTATATAAAATCCAGTCAATAAAAATCACATCAATTTTGTCGCTCGTTACCATATCAGTGACTTGAGTAACAATGAAACAAATTACCTTTGTTAAACATGCTCCAGAGTTCTCTATGGAGGCTTATTTGAGCAAGATAAACTTATCCACACAAATGCTATGCTCAATAGAATTTTATAAAATCAGAGAAGAAAAATTACCAAACTAATAAACTCGAATAACTTCAACAATGAGAAACTTCTTGACAATAAAAACTAAATATAAATGCAGTTTATAAAATTAAATTCTTAGTACAGTACCTTATGCAAACTTACTAAAAATGTATAGAGCTAAAAGAAGCAAATTAAGGAACTTCTAGAAGAAAAAATACATTTTAAAGCTGCAAGAATTCTTGAAAATTGTTATAGAAAGCTTAAAGTAAGCTTTGATGATATAATCAATCAAACTCAGTAAATCTGTGAGCTAACAAAATATGAAACTCTATTAAAATTTGTCATGAGTTTCTTCTAAGACTTTAGCATTAAAATAAGCAGCGAATTTCAATATAAATTCAGGAACTTGTCTCTACTCAATCATAACTTGAAAGACAAATTCAAGAACTCTTAATTTAGCTAATTGAAAGCCTGCTTTGAATACTCAGATGAGAATTAAAATTAATAACTGCTTGAACCTGTTTCAAAGTAAATTCCAAACAATTGTAAATGATTCAATTGTGGCTAATTCCAAGTCTGCCAATCTACACACGAAATGATTTGATTCATAGAAATCTAAAATTAGCTTCAGAAATTAATTTAGGATTAGACAGATTAAAAGATCAAATAATTCATGATTTTCAATCACTATATGGAAGTATCATAATATCATAATGAACCGTGAATTAAATTGTATAAATTTTTTTTAAAAAAATTAATACAAATATAATTCATTCAGTTCATAATTAAAATAAGTATTATAAATTTCAATTATTTAAATAACTGTTTTACAAATAATAAATTTTAAGAATCCCTTAAAAATTTATCGAACAATTGAAATTCCATCAAAACTTTTGATTATTATGTTTTTATAATTGACACCAATATTATTTAAATATACTCTGTTATCAATTAAAAGTATCTTAAGACTTAAATTAATTACTCAATAAATTTATGTTTATATTCATAATTATTTAATGTAATAACTTGATTATTATTAATTGTTATTATATACTTCTAAATCAACCTACTGGGAAGATAAAATAGAATTATTAAAGGATTTACAATTTTATAATTAAATTTAAGCAAACTTTGATTTGTTCTTTCAACAAATATATATTATGTTTAATTTTTTGAAATAACAAATGGAAATAGTTTAAAATTAATCTAGTAAACAAAAAGTCTTAAAAACTTTTAATGCTGATTTATGTAAATAATTAATTCCATTATTTATATAATCTTATAATGTTAGTCAAAGGTTATATTATGTTTTATAGACTAAGAATTAAAAAAAAATCACTTTTATTAATTTATTTTTAAATTAAATAAATCAAATTTTAAATATTCAATTTATGCATAGCGTTTATGAAAATAAAAGAGAAATTATGTATTATGTTAATAATAATTATTATTGAATAAAAAGCTAGTGTGATTAATGAGGAGCTTAAAAGATCTACTTTTCATAAATTGTAAAGTTGCTTTCTAATGTGATTGTTTGAGTAAATTTGCTCCAATTTAAGTGAAACTTCTAATATCCAATAAAAAATTGATTTTGTATGTAAAGATTGCAATGAAAACTCAATCATGCATAAGCTACAAGTCTAAAATGAGATCTATCAATAAAAATAGATTGTATTGCAGAAAAAGCAGACTTATGCAAAGCTATTACCTTTTAGAAAACACTAACCTTACGTAGATGAATTCAAGGTAATGCAAATATAACATAAGAAACTATTTGAAATGATAAAATTTAATAACTAGGATAACTTAAAAAGCTGTCGATTAAAGTTTAGGGGAGAATGTAATTGGTTTCTTTATGTGTTTGAAAATCGATGAAAATTAGTAAATATAATAAAATCGAAGCAGTTATACTTTGAGACGTAGAAGCTAATAGATAGCAAAAAACTATCCATAAACGATACTTTAAAGTTTTTCTAAGGCTATGTGGATAATTTGGAAATAGACGAGAAAGAATCATTATACTCAGAGATTCATATATTGTTACTTGAATAACCAAATCTACATAATAATTAAGAAAGTATGTTTAAGTTTTTATAACAATAATATAAAGATATCATTTATTTATTAAACTTATTTCTTTCAATAAAATATATACTTTTTATATAACTCTTTAACATAACCACGGTATTATATTTATAATTATTTTTAATTTATATTTTACACTTGAATTTGCAAATATAGATGATGGATTTATTTATTTTGTATTGATAAAAATTTGTTTTCGATACAATTATTAAATTAATACAAATCTTTTTAATAATAGTTTTTATAATTGTAATAAAAATTTTGTGGTTTATTAGAAACTTCAAATATATTAATAAAACAAAGTTTAAATATTTGTTGTTTTTATACATTTAAATAAATATATATTCTAACGATAATAATATATTTATAATTATAATATTTAAACATTTTACAATATCAGCCAAACTCTTTATAAATGTAATTATCGCAAAAAGGATTTTTTATAAATTTGATACTCTACAGCAGAATTAATTTAAAATGTGATGACCCAAAAATATTTAAATGTAATTAATTGAATTTTTCTGTAATGAATGATTACATTGCATTTTTGTGCGATGTCTGCTATGAAAGATAGGTGATTTCAGAGCTTTGTGTCTAGAAAGTAATATAGAGGCAACAAATATTACTAAGTATAAATGAATTTTAGATATATATAACCTATGATGATATCAAGAAAAAATTTTATTAACAATCCATTTATAATAATAATAATATTGATAAAATAGATAAAAATAGGAAATTTAAGAAATAAAGTTTAATCAATTATATATTAGTAATACTAACTGCCACTAAATACAAGAGGCATTAATCATATTTTGATTTAAATTTAAAGTAATTAATAAAATCTTAATTAAATATATATATATTAGTGGTCTAGTGGTCTAGTGGTCTGGCCATAGTTTTTAGTGGTCTACCGGTAAGTATATTAATTAGTGTTAATAACTTAATTGCATTTTAAAAAGATAATGGAGACAACATGCCGGAGACCACAAACTCAGATATTCAGTTTACTGAGAGGCTACATTGACTTCATAACTGTGCGGAGGACTCATCAGGACAGTAATTGTAATGTTTCACAACCGCCACTAATTCTTCTTACAGGTATAGAAAGAGGGCAGCTCGGACTTCTGGAAGCAGTGCCAAAGCTCAATGACCAGTTAAATTCCGGGGTTCAGTCACCTCGAGGTCTACACTGATCGCTCCAACTCAATGTACTACCTCTGAATTCGCTTCAAAACAGATTCTACCGGATAACAAGGCAGTCGACACTGAAAAGAGCACAGCCGGAAAAATGACACAGATACTGTGCAGTAATAAGTAGTCTACACATGCAATTAAGTTATTAAGACTAATTAATATACTTACCGATAGACCACTAAAAACTATAGCCAGACCACTAGACCACCAACCATATATATATATATTGATTTAATTAATTACTTTAAATTTAAATCAAAATATGATTAATGCCTCTTGTATTTAGTGGCAGTTAATATTACTAATATATAAGTGATTAATAATTATTTCTGAAATTTCCTATTTTTATCTATTTTATCAATAATACATTTTTAGAATTGATATTGAAAGTGAATTACAATTTTTAAAAAAAAATAAAATTAAAATAATCTTAGACTGATTTCATAAGGAATTTATAATTAACTTACAAAATATATACTATATCAAATAACATTTAACAAACGAAAGAAAAACTAAGAGATATTTTTAAAGCAAAAAATAATTTATTTATGTTAATAAACGATTATACTTAAATAATACAATGGCAATTCAGGATGCCAATAAATTTTATGAAATCTAAATTGAAAAACTCAAACTCAAAGAAACTATAAATTAAAAGGCTCATAAGTTGTTCCCAGATCAATTTAATTCCTTAAATTGATGACAAATATACTTAAGTTTATTTGATTATATTCCATCTGACTATAATAAATGTTTTAAAAATTAATTTTAAATCAAGTTGCTTAGTCTGTTTTATAAAATTTGGATAATTTTCAATTTTTTTGAACAAAATAAAATTTTATTAATTATATTATAACTACCATTTTTACAATTTCTATATTTCCATATTAAATTTAATGTAAATTTAATTTTTATTTAAAAAAATAATAAAAGTATTATAATAAAGAGTTATATTTATCAAACGTGTAAAATCATATTTAGTTTGTGCTCTATTATATCTTTGATAAAATTACATTCTAAATTAATTCTTAATAAAATTATATATATTATAATTTTAATATAAATAAATATAATTAATTATTTATCGAAAGTTTAATTCAATTACTAATTTAAATTTTTTATATTTAAAAAAAAATTATTTCTTGTTATCATTTGATGTTTAAGTGTTTATATAAAAAATAATATTGATAATTAGGTGAAGATAACAATTTGAGAAGGAATGTGAAGATTTAATCAACTTTATAGTGTAGTTAGGGTCTTTAGCTGCTTTTACTATCTTAATTCCTCTTTAATGACTGTATTTCCATCAATACACTTTACTTTGCTTGTACTGTTCAGAATCATAAAGACTATTCGCATTTTATATTTGGCATTCAAAACCCCAAAACCCCTTAATGAGATTTATAAGTGATGTAAAGTTTGCAGAGATTCCAAATTATCCTGAAATCTCAGTGACTAACTTATATGATGATGCTATGAATGACTCAGAGGTTTCAAAGTTCATGGCTACTAAGAAGCAGTTGTCAAATAAACTACCTGAAAGAAACTATTTATTTGGCATAATGCAACAATTAAAGGTGATCACTTGAAAGAAATTATTCAAGAATCTCATAAGAAAAGGTACAGCATCTCTTCAGAAGATAAGGACAAACAAGGGATCAAGATAAGTGAGAGCTTGCTATCAGAGCTGCAGAAGCACCCTTATATTTCAAGTAAGATTTTTAGCTTAACTCTTTAGAAAAATCTGGTACTGGCATCTTCTTGATGAAGGAATAGAGCAAGCTTCACAGAGAGCGAAAGTCGCAGACAAAGTATGAAGTTAGCAAGAGACTTTATTCTAATATTTAGCAACCAGAGTCAATGAAAATAGATGCTGGAGCAGGCAGCAAGAGAAGAAACCTAGGCCCAAGCAAGCTTATAGATGAAGAAAAGAAAGAGAAGCCAACTCCATTTGAAGAATTTTAGATGTGACTTATATATTCATCAACTTAACTACAAAATTTATTTATATACATTCACTCTCCCTTCTTTAGCACACTTTTAAGCCAATAAATTATCTACTCTCTTCGCTGAGCTTTTAATAAAGTCTACTGTATCGATAGGTAGGTCATGCATCAAGTGGTATATAGCAGCAGTTTCTTGTAATGACCTTTTAATATACCCCAGTAGAACTCAATTCCATTAAACTATGGACTGTAAGGTACGTTGAACACTGCCGTTATTCTAAGTTGTTCTTGGCTCTTCCTTGTTTCTTTAGTCTTATGAACAGAAAGATTATCAACAAACAGTATAATCTCTTATATACGGCACTTTTATCGCAGCTGTTCTAAAAACTATATATACAGCTCTGTCTTGATTGAGCGAGGATGAATAACATAAGTTTCTAAACGAGCATCTTCGCTAAGTCCTCCAAGAATTGTCATTGTTTATACCTTGACCTTTTAGTTATATACTTCTATATTACTTTGCCTCTTATACCAAGACTTCTTGATGAAAGAGTTGCAGGTAAACACAGCTTCGTCAGCATGAATTATCATATTATCATTCAATTAGGCCATCTGCATTTAATTAAAAATATATTTTAGGTTATTGTTGTAAAATGGCAGAATAAATCAAACACTTTCTTGATACTATTTACACCTTTGTAAGAGAATTCATTTCGTTTAAAAATGTTTGCAACAGACTACACAGTGATTTTCAACTTAGGGAACTGGCGGTGAAACATAGAAGCTCGCTGGTTGAGAGAGAAGTGAGCCCAATACTTCAAAGTTTTTTCATAAATAAGATAATCAATATACTTCTATTGAAACTTTGACTTCCTCTAAGGCTTAGAATTCAGCTATTATTGCTTTAGTTAGACTGCTATAAGGCAGTGGGAGCGAGCAGTTGTTGGACTTCGCTTTAAAAGCATTGAAATTGACTTATAATAAAGTACTAGTTTGACTTATTCACTTTATAAATCACATCCATATCGCTGTTTAAACACTAAATCAATATAATCTTCATCATAAATAAAACCCAAAAGCTTTCAAATTTTGTCTCGCATTTAATTAATAATCCCAAACCCTAACAAATTCCCTACAAATCTAAACACTTATAAAACTCATTAAGGGGTTTTGGGGTTTTGATTATATTTAAAATTAAAAAAAATCTTAAATATAAGAAGTAGCAATCTAAGATTATAATTTAATCTGATAATTGGTGATGTTTAAAATATATAAAATTAAATAATTATTTTTATTTCTATCATTGCTTTATAAAATAATTATATAATCTTATTATAAGACAATACTTATTGAATTCTTGCATTAGATTAAGTCTATTAAATTGCATGTTTGAATTTCTTTTAATATTTATTTTTTTAAATTATTAATATTGTACACTATGTTTTTATTAATAATAAAAATAGAAAAATTTAGATTAGTAAGAATAGCAAAATATAAAATCGAAAAATTAATTTAAAAATAATGTCAAAATATCAATTAGTTAGGAAGTAAAATTTTAAGAAATTAATCTAAAAAATCCAACAATTATATTGTAAACAAAAGTTTTCTTAAGTCTTTAATAAAAAAAATATAATCTTCTAAATTTATGCTGAATTATCTTAAAAAATTTTATCTCAGAAATGCAATTTTGAGATAATCGATTATAATTTCTAAAATGAATTATAGATAACATATTTATAAAATATTTAGGAATTAATTAAATAAAAGAAAAATATTTTAACCAATAATGAAATTTTAATAGTTGGCTCTTGTATCAATAATTCCATATCTTATTATACAATTCGTGAGAAAAAAGATTAAATGAAGAAATTCATTAATTGCTGCTTGACAAATCAAATTCTTTAAATAAATGATTATTGAAAATTCAAAAAAATTAATCTTAAATTTTATTTTATAATATTTTTGAATCGTTATGAAAATCCAAGATTTTTAATTATAGACGTATTATTTTTATTTAGAATGCCTTATTAATTGATTTAAAACAATATTTTCTTAATAATTTCTCAACATTCAAATTCTTATAAACCTAAATAAATCCTAATTATAATCAAAATAATTTGTACTTAGCTTGAAATCAGTCTTTTATTCTTTTAATATTAAATAATTAATTAAAAAATATAAAACTATTTCTAATAAAATTATCAATTTTATATAAATTAAAAGTTTTTAAATATGTTAAATTTTTGAATTATAATTTTCAGTATATTTTTAAATCAATTTATAATAATAAATATAGTTTAACTAAAAATGCTACCCTGTAAAAAACTTTAAGAATAATAATAGAAATGAAATAGACAAAATAATTTTAATTATTAATATGTCCCTATGATTTATATATAGATTCTATCATGCTTATAAAGTTTCTTGAATAATAAATGGAATATATCTCTTTAATTAAATAATGTTCTTATGAGAAATTTCCATGTATTAAACAAAAAATTTTTAATCAGCATTAAATTAGAAATTCTTTATATCTAAAGACAAAAAAACTTATTAAAGTAATTTCATTTATAATTTCATATTTTAGTTTTTTAATTGAATTCCTCAATAGCAGCACTTAAATAAAAATTGTTATTTATAAATTTTTATCTCAAAAATTTTATAAAAATTCAGTATCATTTTATCATATATTTTTTAAAGGGAAATTAGTGATAATAAAAATTAGAAAACAAAAGATTATAAAAAAAACTTTTTAGCCTCCTAAATTGCTTCACTTTTATTATCTTATTTATCATTTAATTGTATATAAAAAACACAGATGCGATTCTTAAACCTTTTTCATTTCAGAGAGTGAACAAGTACCAGCCATTTAGTTTATGAAAGTCAGAAAATGCCGAAGCTAAACTTTATATCGTAAAATTAAAAGAATTAATAATGCTTAGTGTAAATAAAGTATTTAACTCTGTGAAGATATTTGTATTTAAGTTTTAAAATTAACATATAACTGAAATTAAGTTAAATTGTGTTATTACTTAAAAATATTAAATCCCATTAAATTAATAAATTAAATAGCTTATTCTAAGTTTGTAACAAAATAATTCAAACAGTTTTATTAATAGATAATTATTTAAAAGTGAGTAATAAAGCATTAAAAATTGAGTTGCTTAGAAAATAAATTTTTTATCTACATTATTTTGATATTTTTTTTAACTTTAATTACAAATAATATCTTTTTGTATTTATAAATTTATGTTTGTTTATTGAAAATAACTCATTATTTTATCTATTTTTATAATTCTAATTAAACTTAATATTTTCTAGGTCTTTATTAATTCTTTAGCTAGAAAAGATGTAGTCTTTATAATTTTATTACAGTAAATTTATGGAGAAAGCATCACATCTATGCTTGTTTCTCTAGTCTCTTTTTTCAAGTTGAAGTCTGTGCAAAACCTTGAGGTTATTCCATTTTAACTATGAATCCATTTTTTGGTAAAAAATCTTATCACTAGCAAGAAAACTAATATTGGTCAGTCAACATAAGGAATGTAAAAAATAGTTGGTTGAACTGCAAAAAGTACTATTACTATAGTTATAACAATCGAAACCCCAAAATCCATTAATAAATTTTATATGTGTTTTTTTATTGATACGAGTAATGTTGGGGATTAGGGTTTTATTGGGTTATGAAGAATCATTTTCATGCTGAATTAAAATATAAAAAAGATATTTATGATATAATTATTCTCTCATAACCTTTATTTAAAGATGGTATGATATATTTTTGAAACATTTTTTAAGGAAATAGTAAATTCCATTACACTCCTTTCAATGTTTTTCTTTAATTTCATAAACGATCAATATTATCAATCATTTTTTTAGAAACAAGATATTTTATTTTTTATTAATTTTTTACACATTTAAGGAATAGTTATTTTGAATAATTAAGGTGTATAATTCATAACTTTTACTTTATACTCTAAGTAAGAGTTTTTTTGCAAAGTGTTATCTTAGCCTATTTTTAACAAATACCAAGAATAGCATGAGTTAGAACTCTCAATTATTTCATAACAGTCAAGTAAGATAAAGTCTTTCTTATGCATATTATAATACATCTTATATCTTCTAATGAAGCTAGTTGTACTTTCTTAAAACTTAAAATATTCTCGATCAGGATTATTGAATTCCAAGAATTATGTCAAGATACTGTTGTTAAGAATTCGGTTTATATATAAAAATACTTATCTGGCCTGACAACCTTTAAAATAATTGTCAGGCCTGACAACCTTTTAAATTTAGATAATATGTTCCAAAAGTAAGAGATAGAGAAAAGGATTTAGAACATTGTTCTAATTATCCCTATTAAATTTAAAGGGTCCATCAATATCATATGAGATATTCAAATAGGCACCCTATAAAAGCCATTTGGACTTTATCTAAAACCAAAAGGAAATAACAATACTTAAAAGGAGACTAATAGTATAAAATACAAAAATAAGAAAAGCAGTTATATTGAAAATAAAAAAATAAATTTAAAATCATTGATACTGATTATACTTAAAACAATTTAAAAAAAATGGGGGTCTGACAATTATTTAAAAAGTTGTCAGGCGAAGAAAATAAATATAATTTAAATATGAAGAAAAAAATAAATATTAAATTTAGAATATGCAATAATAATTAAAGGAAAGTACAACTTACTTGACTTGAATGAATTAAATCATATAATTTAATATTAAGTTACCCTTTTACCAAAACCTCAATTTCAAGGCATCAATCGTAAATTTGTCTCTAAAGCATGAATGAACTTAAAAATCTCCTAATTTGCACTCTGCACATGACCAAATATTTAATTCAAATTAATCTAATAAAATCGAACATAAAAGCAAATCAGTCTCTTAATATTATAGACATTATTATAGTAAATACCATTCTACTACTATATGACGTTATCTGTTGGTTAAAGCTTAATTTATGCTCAGACAATTATCTATTTAACATAATAGCTCTATAAATTAGAGATAATTGAGCCCATATTTACTATCGTGTGGTTTATGAGATAATCAACATGATGATGTAGAAATATGAGAGGTATTTGAGGCTTAGCAGAATTTATAAATTATATTTAATGCTTAAAAATTCTGTGAGATCTAATAGTAACAGATAATTTAAGAAGATGTCTTGCTAAAGATGTTCAATTAAGAAAAGTATAATATAAGTGCAATAATCAATATTGTGAACGCATTATCTTTAACATAAAATCTATATAATCACGACAAAAAGCTTAGCTTAATCCTTGCATATATTAACTTAAATTACAAATATTTAAATCCTAAACTCATGCATAAACCCTAATAAAATTTGCTTAAATGTAAACTTTTATCGATAAAAAACTCAATCAAATTTTTAAAGGGGGTTTGGGGTTTTGATTATCTAAAAAAAAATTAATTGCTAACTACAGCAAAAATGAATACCATTAGTAGGATTCAATGATAGAGATTGGTTAAGAGTAAATATAATTGTTACTACCGAGATCCCCCCCCAGGGGATACCCCATCCCCCATCCCCCCCCATACCCCCCCGTACCCCACCCCCATTAAAATACTCCATTTCATATCAAATTTTGTATATAGAGGGTCTAAATCGATCTCCTTCTTGACATCTCGATATTTTAAACCCTATTTGTGTAAATAATTTTAATCTCGACATCATAGACCCTATTTTATGTATATAATTTCCTTATAATTTAAAATTTATTTATTTTCACAACAGTGAAAATAAATCATATGAATTTAATTCTTTGTTAAGTTTCACGTTGTTTCTCAACCATATTACACTATAGCTTATGAAATATAAATTTAAAAACTTTTTCATATTTTTTTTAATGAAAGTAAAATTTTTATATAAAAGTATGAAATCAATGAGAATAAGGAGGTTGCTTAATTTAAATTCAAATTAAAATTAATTTTGTATTTTAATTATTATAAAATATTTGGTAGCTTTTAGTTAAATTAACATTAGTACAATATATATATATATATATATATAGGGGGGCCTTCGCAAATTAAAAAGCAACCAAATTAAAGGGGTTGATTTGATTAAATTTTATTCCTAATATCCTCTACTAATTATTATAATAAAACCTAATCCCACCTAGTCTAATGCTGAGCCCTAATAACAGAGTGTCTAATCAGATAATACCCTTCCTCTCATCCGAGACAGTCGAGCTGGACATGCAGTAGCTCTCTCCCAAGATGCAGACGTACTTCGCGCCCACTCACACCCTCGACGCCGCCATCTTCGAGGCCAGGCTCCGCTGCCTCCTGGACAACATGACCGTTGGAACTAGATCAATGAAGGAGATTCACGACGTGGTGGCCACCATCTTCGGCGACAATGTCACCACCCACCACAGGGGGATCGTCGAGCACAGCATTGAGATGCGGGCGGCCGTTAGAAAGCTCACATTTCCAACAGAAGGCACCTACATGTGCGAAGGGGGGCAATGATGAAACGATGGATCAGACCTTGCGATCGCGAATGACACTACCAAATAGGGCAGACACGCCCGAGGTCAGAGGTGGGGGCCCTTTGTAAACCTTATAGTAGAAGATGACAACTGCAACCCCTAAAACCATCTCTGATGTGGGCCCTATTCATACTATAAGAGATCAGTTGGAGACGACGCCCTCAGCTAAGCCTGGTGGAGGATGTGGAGATCCCCTACCTGGGCACTCATCGTTGGGTGCTTTGTCTCCAGATCTGAGCAAGAAATTGAACAACCTGTTAGAACAAATCGAAAAAAAAAAGAAATAAGTAATTAAAGGCCAACCTATACACAGATAACCGTTAGGAAACCAATCTCTGCCTCAGAGGAAATTTCAGAGATTAACGGACACTCAACTACAGGATATGTATGTGAGGGCGTCTAGAGACCAAAAGCATCTCTAGGAGTACTATCTAATGACCCTGTCCATGCTTACAGCTGCTGAGAGGAGGGAACAGGAAGCCCAGAGAGAGCAGGTGAACCTGATCATGCTTGGATTGGATGCTATCAAGAGGTCTCGAGAGTCTAGGCTGAAAGATAAGGCAAGGAATCACTCTTGCTGTTAGCATCACTTCGCGAGGTCAAGGATGTTTCAAAGAACCATGTACTAAAAGCATTCTATGTACTGCCTATTGAAGCCAGAAGTTAACGGCTACATCTCAACTGCCATTAACAAGCTGCGTCCCCTGGTAGAGAGGCTCATAAATTCGTCTCATGATGCCATGTCTTTGCAAATGTCGAGGCTCTTTAAAGACACGCTGCAAACGAATAAGTTCTCAAAGCGTACTTTGAGATTGGTCCATGCAAGTAGGGAGTATGCCAGGACACATAGAATGAATTCAAGCAACTAAACACGCTAAGCTAATGGTGACAATACTACGACCTAGAAGGTGTACAAGACCTTGTGGGGAATGGACTAATCTGGGGGCTCAGGCCGCATCCCTATTAGAAATCCTGACAAAGCTACAAAGGAGTCATCACAAACCTTAGCCTTAAGTCATTCCGAGAGTGACCTCAAAGGAAAAGACTTGCCTAATACATAGTCAACTTAAAGACTTCCTATTGAATCCCTCTTAAACCCCAATGAAGAGAATACTGCTGCCTAGAAGAATGTGGAGGCAGTACGAATTACTACTAGCAACATGATCTATTCCAAGTATGTTTCAAAAACACTCATCACTACTAATGGTCTTCGAAGTCGAATGTCGTCAATAATGAAGATACTAAAGAGCCTGAAGCTACAAGAAGATGGCTCCGACGACTGGAAGGTTCCACTCATCAAGCTGTTCAGAGAGACAATCTCAGAGTGGCGCCAGGTTCTGAAATCAAAAAAGCATGATGTCAACCAATAACTCATTTCACAGGAGCGGCTGCCAAACGAATGGTAGCTGCTTGATATGAAGGACATTCTCGACCCCATTGCTCAGAAGCAGATAACAAAGAAAGAGAGAATGCTCAAAAATGTGTCTTCCAATTTAAACAAGCCCAAGCGTACATCTAGAGGAATAGCTTTCCTACTTAAACAACAGGAAGCTCTGTATGACACCATCAACAGCACATTGGAAGGCATGGAGAGCTTCACTTAGCATGCTTTCGCTGCGAATTAGGACCTCAAACTGGCCCAAGTCTTATGCATGGAAATGATTGTGAAGAATGCCTGTGTGGACTCCAAGATCAAGGCACCAAAGGTGGAAGACTCGCACAATGCTCTGGGAAAAGGGAAGGTGATGACGGGCTGGTAGGTCAACTACAGAATGGAGTGCCTTCTGAAGGCTATGCGACAGTTGGAGCACCACGCCTCGTACGTGTTGAATGGGCATTCAGTAAGAATCTCCACAGTAAAAATCGCATCCTCATGGCTGGAATCCCCACCTGATGAAATTGAAAAGTTTCTCGAGTGTGAGCGTCTTCAATCGAACCCCCTTCATGTGTCGTTCATTGGAGAGAGCAACATAAAGGCAATCATGGCCTCGCAAGCCTTCCTGCTGCAGGATGATGATAGTCGCGAGATAGTCTTCAACAAAGAGCTTTGCTTAAAGTACTAATACAATAGGAACACCAAGAAGGCCAGGCCAGATCATGACATTTTCACTGACAATCCCAAGAGTGATCAGGTATGTTAATCACTCCTTGAAGTTGATACTCAAGAAGAACCCCATATCATTAGCTTACAACTACCATAACTAGCTAAGAGGCACAACGACCTTGACATCAGTGCTCTGGAAAGTCTTGTTGCTGCAGAAGCTACAATCTCGAGGCCGATTAGAACGAAGTTGGGGGATAAGAGGCAGGAGACCACCATGTAGTCAACAATAGGGTAGCATAGTGATTATCCCCAGTGAGTATGAAGCAGGTAGTAGTAAAATGTACCTACAGTGAGCTGCATTATTTATATTTACGTTAAGCAAATAATTAAACTTAAAACACTCTACTTCTAACACTTTCATGCACACAATAATGATCACTATACTCTACCTAAGTACCCATCACTAATTGCAAACTAAAACAAACCCTAGTATACTAATCTAGCTTCGTATAATTACTCATTCAAACCCCTAAGAAACGGACGGCAAAGTAAGAAATAATCAGCATTCGACAAACTGGTGAGTGAAAAATTAGATGTGGAAGTAAAAGCAATGATGCTTATAAAATTGGGAGGATCAAATAAGTCACACACAATGTCCTTGGTGATGGAGGAGGAATGGTCTGTTTGCACATTAGCCTCAAAATCATGATGCCTGCATGAACCCAAGTTTTCCTTAAATCCATGCCAGTGAATTACTTCAAATGTTGAATAGGGTCTTATTGAGACTCTGTGACTGCAATGGTTGACCTTCCTGCAGCTGCATCGGCTATCTATTTTCGCTCATGGAGTTCATCATTCGTGGCAGCTGCCTCTACTGTGATGTTTGGTTGTGATCCATCTTGAGTCTCTTCACTTGGAGCATGTAGTCATGCTTATCATGGCGCAACAGACGCTCCTCATCCTTAATCTCCTCAAGCTCTTCCTGGGTGCGTCGACGCTTTGATGTTTGCTTCAGCATTGACACTGCTCGTCCATTGCCCTCTGATGGAAATATAATTAAGAGAGTAGTTCTTACAGGGTATATTCATGCACCTTGCGAGGGCATCAGCGAACTCGGGCCTCATGCTCACATTGAGCTGCCTCTGCTCAATTTAGCGAGCACTCCTCTTTTAAAGAGCAGTATCTATTCGCTCCTTAAGCTGGTCGGGTATGACCGTGTTCAGTACATCCCCTAACCATTGCCGGTCTATCTTCTTCCAGTCCCTGGGGTCTGGGAGGAACTGGAGTACATCCTAATACTGCATCGCCATGTCAAGGAGATTTCTTACTGTGAGGTCTTCATGGAATGGAATAGCAGACACCTTGACATGGTCCCTTCGAATGTACTATAAATTGGTAAGTAAAACGAAAACAAAACATGGGTCCTTACATTCTTCTCACCCTTGATAATTGCGCTCAGGAAGTAGGAGTTCGTCTGCTTCAGGCTGGGCAGATGGGCCACCCCATCCTAGGTCAAGAAGAGATGCATGTCCCTCTTGCTACTAAGCTTGGTCTGCACATCAAGAAAACTCAGCTACTGCTACGACATTCTTTTAGTAATTATAATGAGTGAATTACTTCCAGAATCTTGAGTGAGGCATAGGGTGCCTCAAGATTCCTGTGATAAACTATTAGGAAGATTCATTGAGTAATTGATATACTATAATATTAGATGAGAATTCGCAATAAGAATACCACTGCCTAATAAAAGAAAGAGAATCGGGCACCATAGGGAGTCGACAGCAACTATTGGGAGAACTTAGAGAGTAATGGGGGCGAGGCGTCTATAGCTCCTAACGCCAAGATCAAAAAGTGAAAACCCCTATCTAGTGGATTCAGTGAGGAGAACTTATAGGAGGATTTAGAAGAGCAAAGAGGAAATAAAAAGTCTCAAAAGGACACTGAATTTATAGCCACTGCCTTGATTACCGCTTGGCTTTCAGATGAAGCTGAGGTCGCCATACTTGTTCATACCCAGGCACAATTGAAATAGCTGAACCATTGTTTGCCCAGGTATGCTAGAATGCTCTGGATGAGGATCTAAGCCATTCGTATGATCCAAGGGCTCATGCTAAGACGCTCACAACATTGCATAGTGCACTTGACAGTGCTCTTTCTTCTAACTAAATACATGCACTCGCAGAGAGGGCCCGGGCCTTGGTCTTTCCAGACCTTGACATTACCATATACAATGGCTTACAGGGACCCATTGAAGACCACTCTATGGAGGAGGTGCTGGGATCTTAAAAGGGAGACTCATTCACTAAATATGAAGTCATAGATAAACCAACTTCTGTATGCTTTCCTTGCATCACTAATGACCTCCGCTAGGCTAAAGATAGGTATGATGAAAGGCAGTGAGAACAAGAGTAGCATTGCCTGTATCGTTTGGTAAGGTTCCTCTGTGATCAAGGGGTATTGCCCTACAAGATATCACGCATTATTGGTATAGGCAAGTCCAAGGTACTCTAAGTACTTCAAGATTCTGAATAACAAATAGATCCCAGAGTAGTGGTAAAACGAGGCAGGCGACCAAAAGAGATTCCTTCAGATATCCAAATCTTCATCAAGAGAGCCATTGCAGACTAGAAGTCTGTGGTGACCATCAAGAATCTACAGTGGCAAATCAATAGATACAGGGGCTTTGATATCTCGCGTCACAGTCTGCAAACCTTCCTTAAGCGAGACCTGCACCTTACATATCACAAAGTGTACCCCTTGACTCCTAACCATAACAAGATGAGGGCGAAGCTGCAAAGACAGCTTGCAGCCAGTGCCTTCATTAGTGGCTTGTGCGATGGCAAAGAGATAATTAATGTCGATGAGACCACCATACAGTGCACAGACTACCGCAAGTATTCATGGGCGCCTCCTAATGTCCACACAATGTAGTCTTCCAGCAAACGCATGAGTCGAGTCACCGTGACCGCAGCCGCATCTAGTACTGGGAACATGCTCTTTCAAGTTTCTCATGGCTAAACCACGTCCTAGACCTTTGTTCACTTCATAACCAAGCTGTTTGACCACCTGAATGCTGTAAACCCCAACTGGCGAAGCAAAACAATCATACTGATCGACAATGCTCCCTATCACCGGGCCTCGTACACGACTTCAATGATTAAGGACTTCAATGCTCCTTACTTGTTTCTTGGACCTTACTAATTTACGATGGCCCCTGTAGAGAAGGTATTTCGTCAAATTAAGAGCGCAGATCTCAATCCATGCTAATATCCTGTTTCCACTAAGTAATCTCACATATCGTAACCCCTATAGGAAGCAACTACGCGAGTACATCGCACACATGGCCCTCCTAATCTCGCAGATGGACAGACAATGGCTTCAGCACGAGTTCCAGAGGACCCTGGTCGCGGCCCTGGACCACTTGAGCTTGAGGAATGTCTGATTAAAACTCTCTAAGTTGATATGGTATTCAAGATTTCCATAATTCAGCCCAACATTTCTAACCCAATAATGATCTGTAATTATCTCGGCCCCTGGGATAGATGTCTGAGTCGGAGACTCCATTTCCGTAAAATGAAATATGGAGAATCGCGTGGTGCCCCTACCACCCCCTCAAGAGAGAAATTCTTTTTTGTCATCGTTTGCATTACCGTTTGCCAATAAATCATATGTTGAAAATTTGAGGTAAGTATTTTTGATCAGATCTATTAAATTAATACCGCTTAATTACACTAAATTAACGACTCTTTATAATATATTAGTTTTAACATTTGAATTTAATTAGACAAAACATGGCACCAAAATCCCAACCCAAGAATCAGAAGAAGCCCAGAAAGCATGTATTGACCTTAAGGAGGAAGAAGAAGCAGAACCTCCATCAACTCGCAGCTATTCACGACGCTATACTCGAAGACGGAATGCTCAAGGTGCAGGTGAGCAGGCAAGGGTACAACGATGCAGACCGTGACTGGATTCTCGAATCAGATTGTCAAGGCGCTGGAGCTAAGAAGATGGTGGATGACTACCTTGACAAACATAAACCCCAACTACTCTCCAATGTTCAATGGAACAAGCTCTACAAGAGTCGCATCAAGGCCCCAAACCCCGTTGTTGTGCAAGACGTCTCTCCTGAGGTAGTGGATCTTACTCAGTGCTTTACAGGATGCTAACCCACTCCAACCAAAATTGCGCCGATTGCAACTTTCTCTCCTGAGCAAGTACGATCACTCGCCACCTTTCTGAATGAGCTTGCAGACAGAGAAGTTGAGTGTGAAGTCCCAACACATTTCACTATTTCTTCAAATGAAGAGAGCGAGGACTCTCTTGCCCCTCTCGATGACTATGAGACCTCCTACAAAAACTTTTGGAACTGGAAAATGGAAGCTAAAAGTACAGGCTTCTGCGAGGTAGATGAGATTGACTACTCGACGATGAAAGCAGAGACCAGAGAGGAATTCTCAAACAGCAAGTTGGATGAAGTTCTCAACACACTTGGACAGATTCAACTGTACCCAGCAGACGTCGAATAGCTATCAATGTTCGACTTATTCAAGGAGGCTCTCTGGCAACCAGGTTATCAGGATTAGTCTCTCAACGCCTGTCTCATTCACGCAGTGAACATGATGGTCGGAGGCCCATTGTTCGATGTTGCCTCCAAGTTTACACAATTGTACCTCTCGAGAACACACATGGCAAAGCTCAGAGAGCCTGAAGCGAAGTGGGAGCATGGATACTCTCTCAAGAACCTAAAGCACCTCATCTACGATCACCAAAGGAAATGCTGGCTCAGTCCTCACATGGTTTAAGTGATCACTGGACAAGTTCTTAGAGATGTGCAGGCATGCAAACATGGCGGCCTCTACAGCTATCTTGAAGCTCAATCGAAACACACACGCTTCTTCTTCCAGATGATGGACGAGATCACTGTCAAGGAGAATGGCAAGGAAGAAACCCGTGAGCAGCTGCATGCAGGAGTAATTGCGAAGGTCGACAACTAGTGGCATATACTTGACAGCGCTGAGCGTTGGCCTATCACAGTCGAGAAATGCAACAGACTTGCAAACAAATGGCTGAAAGGTGTCAAGTGTTTGAGCTTGAGCGCTTTAGTTAAAGATAACCCTCCCAAAGAAAAGATGAAGGCTTTCATGAGAGAGTGGGAGCGAATTCTTACAGGAAATGCTATCTATACCAGAGATCGCAAGAAGAGAACATGCAAGAGCAAGAGAAAATTGACAAGAAAATGCGACCGCAAACAACTCCAACGAGAGGGCAGTCGCCAGTATCGCAATTCGTCCTGTGAACCTATGGAACCAAAGCCAAGAACATCACATGATGAGCAGCAGTTAGGCAAGAGGAGTGACAGTCGCAAGGAGATAGAAGCAAAGGCAGTTCGCAACATCAAGGGTGAGATAATTCGAGAGGCTAAGAGATAAAAACACTCTCAGGATGACAAGACCACCAGCTCCCAGGAAGAGGCCAAGATCATGCAGTCCCTCCTCCAAGTCAGAGATCAGCTAGCTCTAATTCACGAGTACAGACATCGCCTCGCGTCATTTCCAGAGCTGACCAGGTCAACGAAGTCATGAGAAGATCGGGGGCGCCCGCAGCTCACGAGGCTGAGGCACTCATGGCATGGCACTGGCAGGTGGTAACAGGAGCACGCTCAGATCTCCAACACTCCAAGCAGGACATCGAGCAATCGTTGAAGAAGAGCCACCCCGGCCTCTACAAGAAGCTCACTCCCCAGTCAAAGGTCCTTGAGATACAGGACCGGCTGCAGCTTATGTAGGAGAACTCCGAAGACCAGCTGCACACATTCCTCAGGAAGATCTTCGCCAAGTGTCCCCTGCTCCCAGAGAAGATCCTCACCCTCCTCGCGAAGTAGTGCGAGACCCTGGAGGCGGGCAAGCTCCTTGCCTGGTACACCGCGAACATCAAGCCGTAGGCAGAGGAGATCAGACGAGGCATGTACTCCCAAGTGCATCAGTAGTCAGTGAAAGCCGTCATTGAAGAGATTGATTAGTAGTTTGATTAGTGAGTAAAACTTGTAATTAGATTAATTGCATATAATTGGTTGTTTGTTCATTTCATTTTCATTTCTCCCAAATCTTCAATTCATTTACTATACTATGATACAAAAATATTTTTAAAAAGTTTTTGTCCCTTAACTTCATTCGACATAATTCGATGAAATAGTATGAGTAATTTTTTAAGTTTTTTTTTTCTTCTATAATTTTATAAATGATAATAAATAAAATAGTTATAAAAAAATGAAGAAAAACAAAACTTAAAAATTACTCATACTATTTTTTCGAATTATGTGAAGTTGATTTAAGGGACAAAAACTTTTTAAAAAATATTTTTGTATCATAGTATAGTAAAAGTATGAAATGAATGGAGATATGGTGGTTGTTATTTTAAATTTAAATTCAAATTAATTTTAGTATTTTTATTATTATAAGAGATTTGGTTGCTTTTAAGAAATTAAAGTATGTACAATATATATATATATAGGCGGGCCTTCAGAAATTAAAAAGCAACCAAATTAATAGACTGATCTGAGTTAAATTTTATTCCTTATATCCTTAGCTAATTATTATAATA
>ARYC01019810.1:0-12396 GCA_000711775.1 Oxytricha trifallax
GGACACTCAACTACAGGAGATGTATGTGAGGGCGTCTAGAGACCAAAAGCATCTCTAGGAGTACTATCTAATGACATTGTCCATGCTTACAGCTGCTGAGAGGAGGGAACAGGAAGCCCAGAGAGAGCAGGTGAACCTGATCATGCTTGGATTATATGCCATCAAGAGGTATCGAGAGTCTAGGCTGAAAGATAAGGCAAGGAATCACTCTTGCTGTTAGCATCACTTCGCGAGGTCAAGGATGTTTCAAAGAACCATGTACTAAAAGCATTCTATGTACTGCCTATTGAAGCCAGAAGTTAACGGCTACATCTCAACTGCCATTAACAAGCTGCGTCCCCTGGTAGAGAGGCTCCTAAATTCGTCTCATGATGCCATGTCTTTGCAAATGTCGAGGCTCTTTAAAGACACGCTGCAAACGAATAAGTTCTCAAAGCGTACTTTGAGATTGGTCCATGCAAGTAGGGAGTATGCCAGGACACATAGAATGAATTCAAGCAACTAAACACGCTAAGCTAATGGTGACAATACTACGAACCTAGAAGGTGTACAAGACCTTGTGGGGAATGGACTAATCTGGGGCTCAGGCCGCATCCCTATTAGAAATCCTGACAAAGCTACAAAGGAGTCATCACAAACCTTAGCCTTAAGTCATTCCGAGGGTGACCTCAAAGGAAAAGACTTGCCTAATACATAGTCAACTTAAAGACTTCCTATTGAATCCCTCTTAAACCCCAATGAAGAGAATACTGCTGCCTAGAAGAATGTGGAGGCAGTACGAATTACTACTAGCAACATGATATATTCCAAGTATGTTTCAAAAACACTCATCACTACTAATGGTCTTCGAAGTCGAATGTCGTCAATAATGAAGATACTAAAGAGCCTGAAGCTACAAGAAGATGGCTCCGACGACTGGAAGGTTCTCTCATCAAGCTGTTCAGAGAGACAATCTCAGAGTGGCGCCAGGTTCTGAAATCAAAAAAGCATGATGTCAACCAATAACTCATTTCACAGGAGCGGCTGCCAAACGAATGGTAGCTGCTTGATATGAAGGACATTCCCGACCCCATTGCTCAGAAGCAGATAACAAAGAAAGAGAGAATGCTCAAAAATGTGTCTTCCAATTTAAACAAGCCCAAGCGTACATCTAGAGGAATAGCTTTCCTACTTAAACAACAGGAAGCTCTGTATGACACCATCAACAGCACATTGGAAGGCATGGAGAGCTTCACTTAGCATGCTTTCGCTGCGAATTAGGACATCAAACTGGCCCAAGTCTTATGCATGGAAATGATTGTGAAGAATGCCTGTGTGGACTCCAAGATCAAGGCACCAAAGGTGGAGGACTCGCACAATGCTCTGGGAAAAGGGAAGGTGATGACGGGCTGGTAGGTCAACTACAGAATGGAGTGCCTTCTGAAGGCTATGCGACAGTTGGAGCACCACGCCTCGTACGTGTTGAATGGGCATTCAGTAAGAATCTTCACAGTCAAAATCGCATCCTCATGGCTGGAATCCCCACCTGATGAAATTGAAAAGTTTCTCGAGTGAGCGTCTTCAATCGAACCCCCTTCATGTGTCGTTCATTGGAGAGAGCAACATAAAGGCAATCATGGCCTCGCAAGCCTTCCTGCTGCAGGATGATGATAGTCGCGAGATAGTCTTCAACAAAGAGCTTTGCTTAAAGTACTAATACAATAGGAACACCAAGAAGGCCAGGCCAGATCATGACATTTTCACCGACAATCCCAAGAGTGATCAGGTATGTTAATCACTCCTTGAAGTTGATACTCAAGAAGAACCCCATATTATTAGCTTACAACTACCATAACTAGCTAAGAGGCACAACGACCTTGACATCAGTGCTCTGGAAAGTCTTGTTGCTGCAGAAGCTACAATCTCGAGGCAAGATTAAAACGAAGTTGGGGGATAAGAGGCAGGAGACACCATGTAGTCAACAATAGGGTAGCATAGTGATTATCCCCAGTGAGTATGAAGCAGGTAGTAGTAAAATGTACCTACAGTGAGCTGCATTATTTATATTTACGTTAAGCAAATAATTAAACTTAAAACACTCTACTTCTAACACTTTCATGCACACAATAATGATCACTATACTCTACCTAAGTACCCATCACTAATTGCAAACTAAAACAAACCCTAGTATACTAATCTAGCTTCGTATAATTGCTCATTCAAACCCCTAAGAAACGGACGGCAAAGTAAGAAATAATCAGCATTCGACAAACTGGTGAGTGAAAAATTAGATGTGGAAGTAAAAGCAATGATGCTTATAAAATTGGGAGGATCAAATAAGTCACACACAATGTCCTTGGTGATGGAGGAGGAATGGTCTGTTTGCACGTTAGCCTCAAAATCATGATGCCTGCATGAACCCAACTTTCCCTTAAATCCATGCCAGTGAATAACTTCAAATGTTGAATAGGGTCTTATTGAGACTCTGCGACTGCAATGGGTGACCTTCCTGCAGCTGCATCGGCTATCTATTTTCGCTCATGGAGTTCATCATTCGTGGCAGCTGCCTCTACTGTGATGTTTGGTTGTGATCCATCTTGAGTCTCTTCACTTGGAGCATGTAGTCATGCTTATCATGGCGCAACAGACGCTCCTCATCCTTAATCTCCTCAAGCTCTTCCTGGGTGCGTCGACGCTTTGATGTTTGCTTCAGCATTGACACTGCTCGTCCATTGCCCTCTGATGGAAATATAATTAAGAGAGTAGTTCTTACAGGGTATATTCATGCACCTTGGAGGGCATCAGCGAACTCGGGCCTCATGCTCACATTGAGCTGCCTCTGCTCAATTTAGCGAGCACTCCTCTTTTAAAGAGCAGTATCTATTCGCTCCTTAAGCTGGTCGGGTATGACCGTGTTCAGTACATCCCATAACCATTGCCGGTCTATCTTCTTCCAGTCCCTGGGGTCTGGGAGGAACTGGAGTACATCCTAATACTGCATCGCCATGTCAAGGAGATTTCTTACTGTGAGGTCTTCATGGAATGGAATAGCAGACACCTTGACATGGTCCCTTCGAATGTACTATAAATTGGTAAGTAAAACGAAAACAAAACATGGGTCCTTACATTCTTCTCACCCTTGATAATTGCGCTCAGGAAGTAGGAGTTCGTCTGCTTCAGGCTGGGCAGATGGGCCACCCCATCCAAGGTCAAGAAGAGATGCATGTCCCTCTTGCTACTAAGCTTGGTCTGCACATCAAGAAAATTCAGCTACTGCTACGACATTCTTTTAGTAATTATAATGAGTGAATTACTTCCAGAATCTTGAGTGAGGCATAGGGTGCCTCAAGATTCCTGTGATAAACTATTAGGAAGATTCATTGAGGAATTGATATACTTTAATACAAGATGAGAATTCGCAATAAGAATACCACTGCCTAATAAAAGAAAGAGAATCGGGCACCATAGGGAGTCGACAGCAACTATTGGGAGAACTTAGAGAGTAATGGGGGCGAGGCGTCTATAGCTTCTAACGCCAAGATAAAAAAGTGAAAACCCCTATCTAGTGGATTCAGTGAGGAGAACTTATAGGATGATTTAGAAGAGCAAAGAGGAAATAAAAAGTCTCAAAAGGACACTGAATTTATAGCCACTGCCTTGATTACCGCTTGGCTTTCAGATGAAGCTGAGGTCGCCATACTTGTTCATACCCAGTCACAATTGAAATAGCTGAACCATTGTTTGCCCAGGTATGCTAGAATGCTCTGGATGAGGATCTAAGCCATTCGTATGATCCAAGGGCTCATGCTAAGACGCTCACAACATTGCATAGTGCACTTGACAGTGCTCTTTCTTCTAACTAAATACATGCACTCGCAGAGAGGGCCCGGGCCTTGGTCTTTCCAGACCTTGACATTACCATATACAATGGCTTACAGGGACCCATTGAAGACCACTCTATGGAGGAGGTGCTGGGATCTTAAAAGGGAGACTCATTCACTAAATATGAAGTCATAGATAAACCAACTTCTGTATGCTTTCCTTGCATCACTAATGACCTCCGCTAGGCTAAAGATAGGTATGATGAAAGGCAGTGAGAACAAGAGTAGCATTGCCTGTATCGTTTGGTAAGGTTCCTCTGTGATCAAGGGGTATTGCCCTACAAGATATCACGCATCATTGGTATAGGCAAGTCCAAGGTACTCTAAGTACTTCAAGATTCTGAATAGCAAATAGATCCCAGAGTAGTGGTAAAACGAGGCAGGCGACCAAAAGAGATTCCTTCAGATATCCAAATCTTCATCAAGAGAGCCATTGCAGACTAGAAGTCTGTGGTGACCATCAAGAATCTACAGTGGCAAATCAATAGATACAGGGGCTTTGATATCTCGCGTCACAGTCTGCAAACCTTCCTTAAGCGAGACCTGCACCTTACATATCATAAAGTGTACCCCTTGACTCCTAACCATAACAAGATGAGGGCGAAGCTGCAAAGACAGCTTGCAGCCAGTGCCTTCATTAGTGGCTTGTGCGATGGCAAAGAGATAATTAATGTCGATGAGGCCATCATACAGTGCACAGACTACCGCAAGTATTCATGGGCGCCTCCTAATGTTCACACAATGTAGTCTTCCAGCAAACGCATGAGTCGAGTCACCGTGACCGCAGCCGCATCTAGTACTGGGAACATGCTCTTTCAAGTTTCTCATGGCTATACCACGTCCTAGACCTTTGTTCACTTCATTACCAAGCTGTTTGACCACCTGAATGCTGTAAACCCCAACTGGCGAAGCAAAACAATCATACTGATCGATAATGCTCCCTATCACCGGGCCTCGTACACGACTTCTATGCTTAAGGACTTCAATGCTCCTTACTTGTTTCTTGGACCTTACTAATTTACGATGGCCCCTGTAGAGAAGGTATTTCGTCAAATTAAGAGCGCAGATCTCAATCCATGCTAATATCCTGTTTCCACTAAGTAATCTCACATATCGTAACCCTTATAGGAAGCAACTGCGCGAGTACATCGCACACCTGGCCCTCCTAATCTCGCAGATGGACAGGCAATGGCTTCAGCGCGAGTTCCAGAGGACCCTGGTCGCTGCCCTGGACCACTTGAGCTTGAGGAATGTCTGATTAAAACTCTCTAAGTTGATATGGTATTCAAGATTTCCATAATTCAGCCCAACATTTCTACCCCAATAATGATCTTGAATTATCTCGGCCCCTGGGTTAGATGTCTGAGTCGGACATTCCATTTCCGTAAAATGAAATATGGAGAATCGCGTGTTGCCCCTGCCACCCCCTCAAGAGAAAAATCCTTTTTTGTCATCGTTTGCAATACTGTTTGCCAAAAAATCATATGTAGAAAATTTGAGGTAAGTATTTTTGATCAGATCTATTAAATTAATACCGCTTAATTACACTAAATTAACGACTCTTTATAATATATTAGTTTTAACATTTGAATTTAATTAGACAAAACATGGCACCAAAATCCCAACCCAAGAATCAGAAGAAGCCCAGAAAGCATGTATTGACCTTAAGGAGGAAGAAGAAGCAGAACCTCCATCAACTCGCAGCTATTCACGACGCTATACTCGAAGACGGAATGCTCAAGGTGCAGGTGAGCAGGCAAGGGTACAACGATGCAGACCGTGACTGGATTCTCGAATCAGATTGTCAAGGCGCTGGAGCTAAGAAGATGGTGGATGACTACCTTGACAAACATAAACCCCAACTACTCTCCAATGTTCAATGGAACAAGCTCTACAAGAGTCGCATCAAGGCCCCAAACCCCGTTGTTGTGCAAGACGTCTCTCCTGAGGTAGTGGATCTTACTCAGTGCTTTACAGGATGCTAACCCACTCCAACCAAAATTGCGCCGATTGCCACCTTCTCTCCTGAGCAAGTACGATCACTCGCCACCATTCTGAATGAGCTTGCAGACAGAGAAGTTGAGTGTGACGTCCCTACACATTTCACTATTTCTTCAAATGAAGAGAGCGAGGACTCTCTTGCCCCTCTCGATGACTATGAGACCTCCTACAAAAACTTTTGGAACTGGAAAACAAAAGCTAAAAGTACAGGCTTCTGCGAGGTAGATGAGATTGACTACTCGACGATGAAAGCAGAGACCAGAGAGGAATTCTCAAACAGCAAGTTGGATGAAGTTCTCAACACACTTGGACAGATTCAACTGTACCCAGCAGACGTCGAATAGCTATCAATGTTCGACTTATTCAAGGAGGCTCTCTGGCAACCAGGTTATCAGGATTAGTCTCTCAACGCCTGTCTCATTCACGCAGTGAACATGATGGTCGGAGGCCCATTGTTCGATGTTGCCTCCAAGTTTACACAATTGTACCTCTCGAGAACACACATGGCAAAGCTCAGAGAGCCTGAAGCGAAGTGGGAGCATGGATACTCTCTCAAGAACCTAAAGCACCTCATCTACGATCACCAAAGGAAATGCTGGCTCAGTCCTCACATGGTTTAAGTGATCACTGGACAAGTTCTTAGAGATGTGCAGGCATGCAAACATGGCGGCCTCTACAGCTATCTTGAAGCTCAATCGAAACACACACGCTTCTTCTTCCAGATGATGGACGAGATCACTGTCAAGGAGAATGGCAAGGAAGAAACCCGTGAGCAGCTGCATGCAGGAGTAATTGCGAAGGTCGACAACTAGTGGCATATACTTGACAGCGCTGAGCGTTGGCCTATCACAGTCGAGAAATGCAACAGACTTGCAAACAAATGGCTGAAAGGTGTCAAGTGTTTGAGCTTGAGCGCTTTAGTTAAAGATAACCCTCCCAAAGAAAAGATGAAGGCTTTCATGAGAGAGTGGGAGCGAATTCTTACAGGAAATGCTATCTATACCAGAGATCGCAAGAAGAGAACATGCAAGAGCAAGAGAAAATTGACAAGAAAATGCGACCGCAAACAACTCCAACGAGAGGGCAGTCGCCAGTATCGCAATTCGTCCTGTGAACCTATGGAACCAAAGCCAAGAACATCACATGATGAGCAGCAGTTAGGCAAGAGGAGTGACAGTCGCAAAGAGACAGAATCAAAGGCAGTTCGCAACATCAAGGGTGAGATGATTCGAGAGGCTAAGAGATAAAAACAATCTCAGGATGACAAGACCACCAGCTCCCAGGAAGAGGCCAAGATCATGCAGTCCCTCCTCCAAGTCAGAGATCAGCTAGCTCTAATTCACGAGTACAGACATCACCTCGCGTCATTTCCAGAGCTGCCCAGGGTCAACGAAGTCATGAGAAGATCGGGGGCACCCGCAGCTCACGAGGCTGAGGCACTCATGGCATGGCACTGGCAGGTGGTAACAGGAGCACGCTCAGATCTCCAACACTTCAAGCAGGACATCGAGCAATCGTTGAAGAAGAGCCACCCCGGCCTCTACATAAAGCTCACTCCCAGTCAAAGGTCCAAGAGATACAGGACCGCCTGCAGCTTATACAGGAGAACTCCGAAGACCAGCTGCACACATTCCTCAGGAAGATCTTCGCCAAGTGTCCCCTGCTCCCAGAGAAGATCCTCACCCTCCTCGCGAAGTAGTGCGAGACCCTGGAGGCGGGCAAGCTCCTTGCCTGGTACACCGCGAACATCAAGCCGTAGGCAGAGGAGATCAGACGAGGCATGTACTCCCAAGTGCATCAGTAGTCAGTGAAAGCCGTCATTGAAGAGATTGATTAGTAGTTTGATTAGTGAGTAAAACTTGTAATTAGATTAATTGCATATAATTGGTTGTTTGTTCATTTCATTTTCATTTCTCCCAAATCTTCAATTCATTTACTATACTATGATACAAAAATATTTTTAAAAAGTTTTTGTCCCTTAACTTCATTCGACATAATTCGATGAAATAGTATGAGTAATTTTTTAAGTTTTTTTTTTCTTCTATAATTTTATAAATGATAATAAATAAAATAGTTATAAAAAAATGAAGAAAAACAAAACTTAAAAATTACTCATACTATTTTTTCGAATTATGTGAAGTTGATTTAAGGGACAAAAACTTTTTAAAAAATATTTTTGTATCATAGTATAGTAAAAGTATGAAATGAATGGAGATATGGTGGTTGTTATTTTAAATTTAAATTCAAATTAATTTTAGTATTTTTATTATTATAAGAGATTTGGTTGCTTTTAAGAAATTAAAGTATGTACAATATATATATAGGGGGGCCTTCAGAAATTAAAAAGCAACCAAATTAATAGACTGATCTGAGTTAAATTTTATTCCTTATATCCTTAGCTAATTATTATAATAAATCCTAATCCCCCATATACCAATGCTGAGCCCTGATAACAGAGTAGTCGATGACATTATACCCTTCCTCTCATCCGAGACAGTCGAGCTGGACATGCAGTAGCTCTCTCCCAACATGCAGGCGTACTTCGCGCCCACTCACACCCTCGACGCCGCCATCTTCGAGGCCAGGCTCCGCTGCCTCCTGGACAGCATGACCGTTGGTGAGAGATCAAAGAAAGAGATTCATGATGTGGTAGCCACCATCTTCGGCGACAATGTCACCACCCACCACAGGGAGATCGTTGAGCACAGCATTGAGATGCGGGCGCCGTTAGAAAGCTCACATTTCCTCCAGAAGGCACCTACATGTGCGAAGGGGGCAACGATGAAACGATGGATCAGACCTTGCGATCGCGTTGGCACTACCAAATAGGGCAGACACGCCCGAGGTCAGAGGTGGGGGCCCTATGTAAACCTTATAGTAGAAGATGACAACTGCAACCACTCAAAACATCTCTGATGTGGGCCCTATTCATGATATGAGAGATCAGTTGGAGAGTTGGGTGCTTTGTCTCCAGATCTGAGCAAGAAATTGAACAACCTGTTAGAACAAATCGGAAAAAAAAAGAAATAAGTAATTAAGTGCCAACCTATACACAGATAACCGTTAGGAAACCAATCTCTGCCCCAGAGGAAATCTCAGAGATTAACGGACACTCAACTACAGGAGATGTATGTGAGGGCGTCTAGAGACCAAAAGCATCTCTAGGAGTACTATCTAATGACCCTGTCCATGCTTACAGCTGCTGAGAGGAGGGAGCAGGAAGCCTAGAGAGAGCAGGTGAACCTGATCATGCTTGGATTGGATGCCATCAAGAGGTCTCGAGAGTCGAGGCTGAAAGATAAGGCAAGGAATCACTCTTGCTGTTTGCATCACTTCGCGTGGTCAAGGATGTTTCAAAAAACCATGTACTAAAAGCATTCTATGTACTGCCTATTGAAGCCAGAAGTTAACGGCTACATCTCAACTGCCATTAACAGCTGCGTCCCCTGGTAGAGAGGCTCATAAATTCGTCTCATGATGCCATGTCTTTGCAAATGTCGAGGCTCTTTAAGGACACGCTGCAAACGAATAAGTTCTCAAAGCGTACTTTGAGATTGGTCCATGCAAGTAGGGAGTATGCCAGGACACATAGAATGAATTCAAGCAACTAAGCACGCTAAGCTAATGGTGACAATACTACGACCTAGAAGGTGTACAAGACCTTGTGGGGAATGGACTAATCTGGGGGCTCAGGCCGCATCCCTATTAGAAATCCTGACAAAGCTACAAAGGAGTCATCACAAACCTTAGCCTTAAGTCATTCCGAGAATGACCTCAAAGGAAAAGACTTGCCTAATACATAGTCAACTTAAAGACTTCCTATTGAATCCCTCTTAAACCCCAATGAAGAGAATACTGCTGCCTAGAAGAATGTGGAGGCAGTACGAATTACTACTAGCAACATGATCTATTCCAAGTATGTTTTCAAAAACACTCATCACTACTAATGGTCTTCGAAGTCGAATGTCGTCAATAATGAAGATACTAAAGAGCCTGAAGCTACAAGAAGATGGCTCCGACGACTGGAAGGTTCCTCTCATCAAGCTGTTCAGAGAGACAATCTCAGAGTGGCGCCAGGTTCTGAAATCAAAAAAGCATGATGTCAACCAATAACTCATTTCACAGGAGCGGCTGCCAAACGAATGGTAGCTGCTTGATATGAAGGACATTCCCGACCCCATTGCTCAGAAGCAGATAACAAAGAAAGAGAGAATGCTCAAAAATGTGTCTTCCAATTTAAACAAGCCCAAGCGTACATCTAGAGGAATAGCTTTCCTACTTAAACAACAGGAAGCTCTGTATGACACCATCAACAGCACATTGGAAGGCATGGAGAGCTTCACTTAGCATGCTTTCGCTGCGAATTAGGACATCAAACTGGCCAAGTCTTATGCATGGAAATGATTGTGAAGAATGCCTGTGTGGACTCCAAGATCAAGGCACCAAAGGTGGAAGACTCGCACAATGCTCTGGGAAAAGGGAAGGTGATGACGGGCTGGTAGGTCAACTACAGAATGGAGTGCCTTCTGAAGGCTATGCGACAGTTGGAGCACCACGCCTCGTACGTGTTGAATGGGCATTCAATAAGAATCTCCACAGTCAAAATCGCATCCTCATGGCTGGAATCCCCACCTGATGAAATTGAAAAGTTTCTCGAGTGTGAGCGTCTTCAATCGAACCCCCTTCATGTGTCGTTCATTGGAGAGAGCAACATAAAGGCAATCATGGCCTCGCAAGCCTTCCTGCTGCAGGATGATGATAGTCGCGAGATAGTCTTCAACAAAGAGCTTTGCTTAAAGTACTAATACAATAGGAACACCAAGAAGGCCAGGCCAGATCATGACATTTTCACTGACAATCCCAAGAGTGATCAGGTATGTTAATCACTCCTTGAAGTTGATACTCAAGAAGAACCCACATCATTAGCTCACAACTACCATAACTAGCTAAGAGGCACAACGAACTTGACATCAGTGCTCTGGAAAGTCTTGTTGCTGCAGAAGCTACAATCTCGAGGCAAGATTAGAACGAAGTTGGGGGATAAGAGGCAGGAGACCACCATGTAGTCAACGATGGGGTAGCCAAGTGATTGTCCCCAGTGAGTATAAAGCTGGTAGTAGTAAAAAGTACCTACAGTGAGCTTGCATTATATTTATTTACGTTAAGCAAATAATTAAACTTAAAACACTCTACTTCTAACACTTTCATGCACACAATAATGATCACTATACTCTCCCTAATAACCCATTACTAATTGCAAATTAAAACAAAAACCCGAGTATACTAATCTAGCTTCGTATAATTACTCATTCAAACCCCTAAGAAACTGCCGGCAAAGTAAGAAATAATCAGCATTCGACAAACTGGTGAGTGAAAAAATTATGTGTGGAAGTAATAGCCATGATGCTTATAAAATTTGGAGGATCAAATAAGTCAAACACAATGTCCTTGGTGATGATGGGGGAATGGTCTGTTTGCACGTTAGTCTCAAAATCATGATGCTTGCATGAACCCAACTTTCTCTTAAATCCATGCCAGTAAATAACTTCAAATGTTGAATAGGGTCTTATTGAGACTCTGCGACTGCAATGGGTGGCCTTCCTGCTGCTGCATTGGTTATCTATTTTCACTCATGGAGTTCATCATTCGTGGCAGCTGCCTCTACTGTGGTGTTTGGTTGTGATCCATCTTGAGTCTCTTCACTTGGAGCATGTAGTCATGCTTATCATGGCGCAACAGACGCTCCTCATCCTTAATCTCCTCAAGCTCTTCCTGGGTGCGTCGACGCTTTGATGTTTGCTTCAGCATTGACACTGCTCGTCCATTGCCCTCTGATGGAAATATAATTAAGAGAGTAGTTCTTACAGGGTATATTCATGCACCTTGGAGGGCATCAGCGAACTCGGGCCTCATGCTCACATTGAGCTGCCTCTGCTCAATTTAGCGAGCACTCCTCTTTTAAAGAGCAGTATCTATTCGCTCCTTAAGCTGGTCGTGTATGACCGTGTTCAGTACATCCCATAACCATTGCCGGTCTATCTTCTTCCAGTCCCTGGGGTCTGGGAGGAACTGGAGTACATCCTAATACTGCATCGCCATGTCAAGGAGATTTCTTACTGTGAGGTCTTCATGGAATGGAATAGCAGACACCTTGACATGGTCCCTTCGAATGTACTATAAATTGGTAAGTAAAACGAAAACAAAACATGGGTCCTTACATTCTTCTCACCCTTGATAATTGCGCTCAGGAAGTAGGAGTTCGTCTGCTTCAGGCTGGGCAGATGGGCCACCCCATCCAAGGTCAAGAAGAGATGCATGTCCCTCTTGCTACTAAGCTTGGTCTGCACATCAAGAAAATTCAGCTACTGCTACGACATTCTTTTAGTAATTATAATGAGTGAATTACTTCCAGAATCTTGAGTGAGGCATAGGGTGCCTCAAGATTCCTGTGATAAACTATTAGGAAGATTCATTGAGGAATTGATATACTTTAATACAAGATGAGAATTCGCAATAAGAATACCACTGCCTAATA
>ARYC01019811.1:0-23017 GCA_000711775.1 Oxytricha trifallax
AATCTCCCTTCTCTTGCGCATACTTTAGCTTTCTCATCGCTGACTCTCTTAGCAGCACTCTTAATAAAATCGACTGTATCTACTTTAAATCATGCATCAGATGGTAGAGCAGCAATTTCTTATAATGACCTTTCAATAACCCCCAATACAATTCAATTCCATTGAACTAAGGCCTATAAGGAACATTAAATACAGGTGTTATATTAAGCCTTTCATATTCCTTCATTGAGTCTTTAGTTTTATGAACTGACAAGTTAAAAACGAATAGAATAATTTCTTAGTCAGCGTACTTATCTCTCAGTTATTGCAAGAATTTAATATATTATTCAGTCTTTACAGAACGAGGGTGAATAACATAAGTCTCGAGGCCATTATCTTCACTTATTCCACCAAGTATTGCATGAGTTTAAACCTTAACCTTTTAATCATATACTTCAATGTTGCTGTACCTCTTATACCAAGACCTTGATATGAAGGTATTAAACATGAACACTGCCTCATCAGCGTGTATGAACTTTATATTATGCTCTTAACCTCTGCATATAATCGAATATATAATTTAAATTATCCTTATAAAATGGAACATTAAAGTCAATCACTCTCTTAATGCGATTGACTGTCTTGTAAGAATCCCACTCTTTTATATATGTTCGCTATAGATTAAGCAGAGATGTGAAGCTCAAGAAATTGGCGATGAAACATCACAGCCTCTAAGCTAGAGAGAAATGAGCCCAGTATTTAAGAGTCTTATCATTAATAAGATATTCAATATGATACTGCTAAAATTTTAAGAGTCTCTTAGGCTTAGAATTAGATGCTATCTCATTAAATTCAATGCTAATAGACAGTGAGACCTCACAGTTGCTGGAGATTTATGAAGTAGCCTTGCTATAGATATAATTCAGAACAGGCTTGAGTTATTCACAAAATTAATCACATCCATATCGCAACTTAAACAATAAATCTATATACTAACTGTAATAAACTGACCCCAAACCTCGCATATACTCACTTAAAATACTAATATTTAAACATTAAACCCCTACATAAACCCTATTAAAACTCTAATAAAGGATGCACTAATAGTCTACTTTTATCAATCAAAAACTCAATCAAACTACTGAAAGGGTTTTGGGGTTTTGATTGCTGCATGAATTATTTTGGGCTCATACGCTTCTGCTATTTCTTTGTTACTGTAAAGTTTGGTAACTTTACCAGGCATTCTCTCCTTGCAATGAATTCTAAAAATATCGGATCCAGGAGTGGAGAGAGATCAATAATCTAGCCCTTATCCATTAAACCTTCAAGATTCACCAATTGAATGAGTATGTCTCTCTTCTTAGATTTTATCAACTCGCGCCAATCATCTAGAAGCTATAAGAAAAACGAGGTTATCTCGTTACGCCACTGTTCATGATGTTTTGTCCATTTGTTCTTACTTTTAAGGGTCTCTATAATAGCTTGTATTTTTGATCTTAAAAAATTACTCTCTTATATAATTAATGCTATTTCTTGATCGTACAAAGAGCTATCCTTGGTTAAACGGTAAGGTACCCTTGTCGTCTCTTTTGACTCTTCACCTTTACTCTCATTATAATCGGTTAACTGGCACTTGGGAGAAGTCTCGACTTGTACATTGAATTCATGTTAGAAAGATGTATCTCCAGGGAGTTTATTTAATAATTATCTGCTTTTATTGAGATTTGAATTGTGTTTACTCTAAGTAAGACTAGGTTACTTGTAAGAACTGATTCATATTCCTCTAAGGATCTCCGCATAAGTCTTATTATCATTATTGTGGAGGTTGACCCATTTCTTCTGTAGTCTGCTATTGCCCAATTTTGTTTGTTGAATCCTCCTTGCGTTGTCGACGATCCTCAATGTTCTCTTTGAAAACTTATTGGTTTAAAGTGTATCTTTGAAGAGCGAGTTAATGTATTTTGAGAGAGAATCCTCTTGATTTTTTAAAAGCCGTTGTAACTATTCTACTACCCTTCGGAAGACTTGACAGATATATGTACGGCACTCAGGCTTTAAAACGCATTGCATTGTGTGCTTGTAGAATCTATTTCTTTAGAATAAGCGACTCCTTAAGAGCCTCTTTACAACAAATGTGATATTGTAGGAATACATTTGATTTGGGAAAATAATTTATAATTAATTAATTAAAATATTAAAATCTTGGCAGTTAACTTTCTGGAAACCTAGACAATATAGGTACTTGTTCGATAGGGAATTCAAAATTAGCTGGACTTTACTATTGGCGGTACCCCTCTATCGTATTCCTGGAGTGAGTTAACACGACTTTAATTTGACCATTAAAAACAACTAAACAAATCACCCAAAATTAAAGTCGTGTTAACTCACTCCAGGAATACGATAGAGGGGTACCGCCAATAGTAAAGTCCAGCTAATTTTGAATTCCCTATCGAACAAGTACCATATTGTCTAGGGTTCCCAGAAAGTTAACTGCCAAGATTTTAATATTTTAATTAATTAATTATAAATTATTTTCCCAAATCAAATGTATTCCTACAATATCCCAAATCCTCTTGTCCAATACGAGACTCCATTGACTTTGAAATTGCGTACAGTCCATAAGTAGCGTAGTGTATTTACTCTCTCAAGGAATCAGCCTCTTTTCGCTCAGCCTCCTTTATCAATCTCAACATCATCTTATAGTATTTCTCGAGATGTACTTGATCATAAGTAGGTTTTTTATATATTTAGAGACCAAGGCTTCATCTTTTAGTTTCTATCTTTAAAATTGTTTATATTCACTGATAGCTGTTATATTATTGTGCTCATAGTTTGAGCTAAATAGTTATTTATTGAATATTTTAATTTGTTCTATATTATCGTTCGTTATTGTATCGGTTCTTTTAGGATAGTTTCTTTACGATTAACTTTTGGATAAGATAGCCGGCACTCCCTCAACCAATCTGTCTGAATGAAACCCTTCTTGGAACGGTATAATTGACACTTCGTAATTGTTTGTTATATTAGTATATTCTTGGGGTTTTGAACCCAAAGTGTCAAAATCTATGGCCGTCATATCATCTTTTGTTTTAGAATTGCTGAAGTAAAGTTACTTTGTGAAATCGTCCATCGTTTAATCCTCTTCAGTTTCATCCAAACTAGGTCTTTTCATTTTCTTGTTGCGATTGAGTGGGAAGAGCTCCCTCGCCATCTTCTTCAAATCTATTCTTACACAAGGAGGCCATATTTTGAAGTGTTTTCTCAGCAAAGTATGCCTTCGACTTTCTTATAGATTTCCTTGGGTTGCCATTAGTAGTTGTATAAAACATCTAGCAGACTTTGTAGTCTCTCGTGGAAGATAGTAAAAAGGAGCGGGCGCAGGGCATACTACTCGGCAGCGAAGAGTGGCAGCAGGATTGAGGGCGACAGCTTTACTGATGAGGAGTACCGGGCTTTCTTGCAAGAGGGCATACTGTGGTCTTCTACATACATTGGTTGACTTGAGATGGTGAGAGAAATAAAATTTAATAGGAACTTTAATAATAATATTTATCAGATTTTTCTTAAAATTTACAGGTTGCTTTTTAATTTCCTACTACTCCCCTGTAGTAGTAGTATAGTTAATTTTTAAAAAGCAACCTGATATTTTATATAATAATTATCAAATAATATAAAATAAATTTTAATTTTAACGATGACCTCTATTTAACGTTATAACATCTCTTATAAGCTAAACTAATGCTTTTTTCTCTCTACTTTTGTATTTCAAATTAAAATTCACTCTTAATTCACTAAATTATCTTTATATAAATAAATATATATATATTTATATTTATCATTTGAATTTAAAATTGAATTATTTTAATTATAAATCATATAGTATCTATTAAAATAAAAAAATATTAATTAGTAATTATTAGTTTTATTAATTTTAATTGAGTAAAATCAAAATTTATCTTGTTAATTTAAAAATGCAATTGAGACTATACTGAACAGAATTTTCTATTAAGTATTTCTGTTGTAGATCCACAAATGATGATTTGATCTAAAATTTTAAATTTTGATTTGACTTAATTAAAATTAATAATTACTAATTAATATTTTTTGATTTTGAATTGAGACTATATGATTTATAATTAAAATAATTCAATTTTAAATTCAAATGATGTATATATATATATATATAATAAAATAAAAGAAGGAGGAAAACAAGGAAAATGAGGACACAACTCCCATAATAATAATTTTCTTTTTCTTCAAAAAAGATTAAAAAAAATCGAAAAACCAAACAAAAAATAAAATGCAAACTAATGTTTTTAAGATGCATGCTAATAATTTTCACAGTACTTGGGGTTTATGGAAGAATAATTTTTTGCAAAAAATGATCAAAATTCAAAAATCTAATATCTCATCCCAGAGGGGTAAAAATATCATCCCTTAAGTTATTTATCGTATATGATTTATCAATATATCAATCGCTTTAATTTCACGATCTTTGCTTTAAATACTTTTTAAAAAGATAACTCCAAGGATTAAATCGTTTCAAGATATAAAAAATAATTGATTAGTTAGAATTCATTCTTGCTTGTAAATTTATAAATAAATTTTGTAATGCCAATGTATTAAATCTATCATAATCATCACAATGAATTGGATATTTCTCAGTAATTTCTACAGCAAATCTCATCTATGTGGATGCTAAACTGAATGACCAATTTGCTAAACTGTAGTAGTCAATAATAATTTGATAGAGCATCCAGTCTACAAGGGATTCACTCTCAAAACCACATATATTTCTTGAATCTTCCCTCATAAATTTAAAATTCTCATTAAGTTCTTTGAATATCTTAAAAGCTATAGTTTCATCTTATTACAAAATATTTTCTTTCTTGTGAATTCCTTACCTAGGTAAGAATGCTCTACTTTCTGCCAATGAGAGCATGTTTACTATTAACTCGTTGATTATTCCGCAATACATATCAACAACAGTTGTGTTTTTAACATCAATGGGATGGGGTAAAGCTATTAACATCTTGATAAAATCTACTCAATACTTGATTTTTAAACTTAATCTTGCAGTTTTATTTAGTGATTATGAATATGTTTTTCAATAAGATATTTGGCAACAGCAAATGTTTCTGATTAAAAGTATTCATCATTCTATAAGAGAGGAACTTTCCCAATGGGACTAATTTTCAGATAAGCCTCTCATTTTTGTTCAATTTTTTCAAAATCTATTGGCGCATTTAAGAGATAGATATCAATTTAGGAGTATTGGTTTTGGATAAATCTGCAGGATTCACTTCTTAGATTTGCTTAAAGTTTCATTTATTAATACATTAATTAAAAAATGAATAATGATTAACATTTATATCTAACATTGAATTAACTTATAACCAAATATGAAGGTGATTAAATAAAATAAGAAATATAGCTTCAAATATAGAAATTAATAAATAAGATGTCAGGTGCTGGATTTATTTTAAAAATGGTTATCTGCAAGTATAAAGAGATTGGCAATCCAGTAAGAGTGATCCTAGCTGCTAATGTTGATCAAACCACTCTAATCAAAAGTAAATCCATTATTAAACATTAATATAATATTGTAGGAATATATTTGATTTTGGAAATAAATTTAAAATTAATTAATAAATAGTTAAAATCGTGGCAGTTTACTTTCTCGAAACCTAGTACTTGTACGATAGAGAATTTAATATTTGCTGGACTTTACTATAAGCTGCACCCCTTTATCGCATCCCTGGAGCGAGATAAGGGGTGCAGCTTATAGTAAAGTCCAGCAAATATTAAATTCTCTATCGTACAAGTACTAGGTTTCGAGAAAGTAAACTGCCACGATTTTAACTATTTATTAATTAATTTTAAATTTATTTCCAAAATAAAATATATTCCTACAATATTTTACTAGGAACTGGGAAGTTTTTCCTTGAAAATTATATAAATGAAGAAGAAGCTAAGAAGTTAGTTGAAAAAACAATCAAACGTCTACAAAAAATTGAATTTCCTTCTCTCAGTAAGTTTACTATATTACAATTATATTCATAGATTCTGTAAAGTTACAGATTAACTATGATTCTGCTTATGTTAAACAAGAGGTTCAAAGACAACAGAATATCACAAATCTCTCTCACTAATTGAAACGATTTATTGTTGAAATTTGAAGCTTCGAACCAAGAAGTGGTAACTACTTTGAAGGCATTACCCTTTTTTATAAAAAAATCTACAACTATTTGCTATACAAGAATAAACAACATATCATTGATAACAATTCTAGCATTCAACTCACAGCTGCTATCTCAAAGATAATTGGGTGAGAAGTAGTTGTAGCTCTAGATAGTGTCTTACCCAGAGCTAGTTTATGACCACTCGTTTCATTTACTACTCCTGAAAAATTAGCTTAACTTTGATAATTTTCTAAAATAGTTATAGGTATCATACTTTTTAATAGATATTGGAAGGTGAATTTGATTTAATGAGATCATTAATCATAATGCAAGAACTCTTATACATGAATTAACTGATGGTGTCGCTGAAATTATGGAGCAATCTTACAAATATACAATGTTCTTAGCGAGCTTTAAAATCCAGGCACTCCTTCACAAATTGAAACATTTAATAAGGAACTTGCTAACTTGCTTATAAAAGATAATTCCTGATCTGCATCCTTGAGCTTAAGTCTTATATACAAATTTCAGAGTCTAACATTAACACTCTTCAATAAAAGTATCAAAAAGAAATCTAGAAATTAAAGAACCTTGTTGGAAACAAATCATCTATCTCCAAGGATCAAGTGTTTCTCAAATTTGATTCACTTTCTTAAATTTATCTTTAATTGTTAGGGGAGAATAATCTTGCAATTCTTAGAAAAATAACTTTTCAAGGTCTTAATGGAATTCAAGGATATTATAACAAATAATTTGCATGAATATATGATTAGAAAAAATAATCAACTATATTAAAAGGCGAAATAAATTAGTCAAATTGAGGAGCATATTGCTTAAAATATGAAGTCTTAAAATGCAAGAACAAATATTCTAAGATTAATGTCAAACTCTAAACCAGATTTTATGCATATTCCATTAAATTTCCTAGGTTTCAATTTCTGTTTAGTTCACATTCAAAACTTCAAAACCCCTTAATGAGTTTTATATGTGTTTTGATTGATGAGAGTAATGTTGGGGATTAAGGTTTCTTTTCGATTTGTTTCATTTTTGTTGTTTGATTCAATGTAATTTACTATTTTCATTGTTGATATCTTTAATATTTCAATTTTTATCATCACTATATCTACAAAAATGCTGTGTAGAAATTATTTCATTTCGAAAATTTTAATGATAGTACATCGATTGCTTGCTTTGCTTATTTAATTAGAATAGCTAATTTTATGAAAGCATCTAATTTTAATTCTTAGGAACTCCATTTTTTAAATGTTTTGGTACCAACTTAAAAAGAATTCAAATTGGTACTGGTACCAATTAGGTTTTAAACCATTTTAGAACTTTTTCATTAAAATCTCATTAGTTTAAAACTGGGTATTAATTTACTTTTGGTACTATAAAATTGGCACCAATTAAATTTAAACAAATTTAGTACTAATTTAATGGAATTTAATTGGTTAAAATGTAAATTTATCTCTGAAATTGCTGCAGTTTTTGCAAACTTTCTCTATTTCTCTTTACAGGGTTGACCTCCGAGAAGATACCCATATTTGATAGGTGTCCTAAAATTAGTGGAAATTATTAATAGAAAATTTAAAGATTGATATCCATTTATAATACTTCTGGAACTAAATCATTACATGATTGTTGATATCAATCACCTTAAAATCACTCATTTTATACTTATTTTTAATTTCAATTTTACTTATGTTACCAAACTTTTTTCTAATAAACGAAAATATGATAATAAAGAACAGAAGCTAAAAGAAATGAAAGTGTTGAAGTAATTTTGAAAATATTTTTTTGTGAAAAATATTTGTGCATAAATGCCAATTTTTAAAAAAGATGCAATCATCTAAATTGATAAAAACGATCAGGAAAAGTTATAACTTATGAAAAAAATGTAAAACAGATAAAAATTTCACTCAAACTTATCTTTTTCAAATAAAAATGCTATAACATATGTATAAATATGAAAAAAACATAAGTTGAGTATTAAAATAATGATCATATTAAATTTTCAAAATTTCATAACTAGAATGAAAATTATGCTTCCTTGCTCAAATAAACCCTAATCCCCACTATTGCCCTCATCAATCAAAACACATATAAAACTCATTAAGAGGTTTTGGGGTTTTGATTGTTGAGAGTGGTCTATTAATGCTTGGCAAACCAAACCTTTGAGTTTTCAAATACAGAGAAAAGTACTATGTTTTGACGGATTAGCAAACAATAGATAGGTTTATTGCTCATCCTTATAAGTAATTAAATGATGTTGTTGAAACATGTAGAAGAAAGCCAGAACTTATTGATTTTCTTAAAGTGCAGGATCATTTCCCAGAAGCCTCACTTGCTGCTTTGCTTCAAGGTAAAGATGCCATTCACCCACTATTTTCCATCTCAGCTTCACTTATGGTCGACAAGAGAATGGACATACCACTTAACTTTATTGAAAAACACATCGAACCCAATTACTTCTGAAACGAATGTGATCTAAGAAAGAAAGCTCTACTGATGGCAAACATCAGAAAGAAGATTACAGTCAGTATTCAAACTGAACTCTCTAACTTTAGAATCGAAAACGAGACTTAAGTGTGGCTTTTAAAGCATGATGCCACAAACACATGTATTAACACATTTATCAACACCAAACTTCCTTAAAAATACATTGTTGGTTTATGTGATAAGTCTATTTAATGAACAGAAGAGAGAGGATGTGATTAATAAAATAGAAACTTAATTTTAATCCTTAATATTTAAGCATATAATAAGATCTTGTTTACATAGTGATACTTATTATTATATATTTTGTAGATAAATTGATGTTATTTAGGTGCAAATCAGCTAGCAGTTTTTATTCTTATTTATTTTGATATTATATTATGTCAATCTCTTAGTATGCCCTTCTTATTATTGTCTAGTGTCATACTGATTGTTATTTCAAGTCTGTGAATTGGATGGAATCATGTATTTTTATTGCTGAGACATCATGCTATTGCCAGTGACTCCCATCTTCATCATAATCTTTTACTAAGCTAATTGTTGTTGCTGTATCTGTTACTGCTGTTGCACAATAAAAATTTGCTGTAAGTTTAATATCTGATTCTTCTTCTTAAGTTGCTGCATTAGTATTAGCTATTGTTAGTTGCTTACCGTAACTCTAATTCATCATGTTAGATTAGGATGAGAGTGGCATCAACTTGCTCATTAGGTTTGCTCAACCTTGCTTTACATAGATATCTGGAGGGGCCTGTCTCTGTTATAACGCTATTGCCAATTTATTTTCTTACTTCTGCTGTTGCATCATTATCAATTATTCAATAAATAATTTGTGATAAATGAATTGCTTAATGATATAAAATAAAATATATTTAATTTATTTAAAATCAATTACTCTTGATTTATATAATACACAGTTTATATTAATAGATATTTGATTGAAAATTATAAATATCAAATAAGTTCTACTTAATATTATTTGAAAAATCTAAAATATAATTGAGGTTGCTGGTTAGTATCCCGACATCTCTCTGCACATAGTGTCATGAAGACATCTGCTGTTACTGTCTATCGCTAATAGTAAGTTTTTATTTTTGGACCTCTTCCAAATCCATCGTAGCCAGTGTTAGCCATCTGCATGTGGATCTTCACATTATCATTTACATAATAAATTTATTGAATTTGATCTTCCCCTTGCTCTCTTCAGATGGTTGATCATCGTCATCATACTGAGGAATCTGTTTTTTAGGTTAGTCATGGCTTGTTACTGCATTTAATGTGACTGCAACTAGCTGCTCTTGCTGATGTTTGAATTACTCAACATAGTCAGTACTTAATGCTGTTGCTAGTGATGATTTTGATATTAGTTAATATTTGGCTTGGGTGTGGAGTAATTACTGCTTGTGGCATTTAAGAGCCATATAATTGCTAGTTCATTTTCTATTGTTGATTTTGGGTTCTTCCCACAGTGTGATTGTTGCTATTGATAGCCTATATTACTGCCACTTATGGCATCGTAGTAGCTAATGTTATTCTAAGTTCAAAAACTTATATAAAATTTATTTTTTTCTAAGATATTTTGCCTTCATATATATCAGTCTGCAAACTTCAATTCAGGGGCTCACAAAATTGTTGTTCTGCTCTTTGACATCTTTCTAGCAAATCTAGCCTGGAAGGTTTACATCTTTACCTTGGTTTTTCAGATTCTTTAAATCGATAACAGGATGGAATGGCTATTCTTCCTCGAACTTATCGAAGCGTAGACAATCTTAGTCAGAGGATAATTCTGACTCATATGGAGATTTCATTTGCCTCATTTAAAAATATTAGTACTCAATAATATTTAATTAATCTGGACTCAATCAAGATCTTCAAAGAATAGATGGTTTTTAATTTCATCAACACCATTCGCTCCAAGTCTATGCTCTGCATCACAGAGCAATCTTTTTAAATATCAGTTGCAGCTGGGGAAAGATCAGCTTCAGGAGAAATAATAAGAGTCTTTTTCCAGTGTAAAATTTTAGGGCAATTAACTGAGGGATCATCAGAGAAGAAAGGAGGGTAACCTACAAAATTTTTCAATAGGATTGCACCCACAGACCACCTATCAATGTCTCTTTATAACCTTATTATCCAAAAACTTTTGGAGCGATGTAATCTGGTGTAACAACGGTAGAATATGCGAGTTCTCTTGTACGTTTGTATTCCATTCGAGTCTTTAGCATAGCTTGTTAATACCTGCAGAGTTTTTATAATCCTCTTAAATATGGGATTGATCGTTCTTTAATTTCTCATTGATGCCTCTAGACTTAACATCAACATGCTTACAAAGACCAAAATTACTCAACTTACATGACCGTCTTTTCCTATCAACAGATTATCTGGTTTTAGATCTCTATGAATAACATTTAGACTGTGCACTGTTTCTTCTGCCAATATAGTTTCAGCCATGTAAAATCTAGATTCCTCCTCAGTGAAAATGTCTTTCTCTATCAATATTGTCATGAGATTACCACCTTGAAGGAATTCCATGACCAAATACAAGAATCTCTCATCCTTGAATGAGCATTTAAGCTCCACTATCTAAGGATTCTTGACAAGTACCAAAATTTCTGTCTGCTCAAAACATGGACAACTTAATTCTTATAAATCATCTCTGTCTTTTTTATTATCTTTTTGGCAACGACCTTTGCTGTCTTGCGATTTATGCAAACTCTGACTTCTCCATTGGCTCCTCATCTGATAATTTTCAAAGGATCAAAGTCCTTCACTGTAATTTTAACTCGTCTACAATATAGTATTAGGAAATCTCATTTTTGTATTAAAAAAATGTAATTATAATTTATAATGAGAAAACTTTAAATTTACAATTAATCTATTGAACTAAATGCTAATACTTATTAAACTTATCAAAAATTGAAATATGATTAGAAGCAGTTTCATCTTCCTCGTCATCTTCATCTTCATCTTCATCCTCATCCTAGTCAATCCCCTGTCCCGAGCCTTGCTAAGCTTCAGTCTGCTGACACCTCAGGTCCTACCATGTAGGACCGCTAAAAATAAAACTTTCAAAACATCTTTTTTTGAAACTTACATTTTAAGTGAGTGCTGTCGGTCCACCTGCGTCTGATTAGTTAGAATACCTTTTAATAGACCAAGTTTTTGATTAAATTAATTAATTTCCTATTATAAATCATAAATATAAAGACTTGATGGAATTTTCAGGGATCAAATTAAACTTACAAGAGTCTTTGAAATCAGCTTCTTTGTGCTAAATTTCCTGCCTGATAAGGTTCTTCTCGGTTGAGGATGAATTCAACTTTTCCATTTGCTAAATGAGTTTGTCTCAAGCTGAATAAATTTGTCAATAAACAATGAAATTCGACAATAACAGTAAATAATAATTTTCACAAATTCTATTCTATCATTACTATCCTTTTTCTCTTTTTCTTCATCCTTGAGTTTTGGATATTTCTTCTCAATTAGTAAATATTCAGAAATTTGCCAAAATAAATATTAATAATCAAGAAAATAGATTTATTATAATTATTTGTTTTAGTTTTAAATTAAAAATTTAAAAGCTTCTCATACACATTTACCATAAAACGTAAACAGGAGGAGAAAAGACCCAGAAATTAAGGTTTAGCTATGAAAAATAGAGCAAAATCTTACTTTTAAAAAGTCAACACCTTTGGATCAAGACCAAGATAAATGAGAGCAGTATAAGAAACAAACTCACAATACCATTGATACCAAGGTTACAGCCAATGGTTTTGAAAGCGCCAACATCTTCTATGTCAACAAGTTAAGATGGATTTCACTCCCACAGCTAAACTCATAAAAATTTTGCATTATGGTTGGCACATAAAAGAGATTAAGGAGATATGGAGAGACAACAAGAATCCACAGCAACTCATTGTCCTTTGCCTAATGGAAACTTCAAATCTCTTCAAAATCAAAGTAGATATAGACCCCAAAGATGAAGATAAAGAAAATTCATTCTTCTTAATGCTTTTAGTCACACCTTAACTTTTACTCAAGGTAATAGACACTATTAGAAATTCAGAAGATGAGAGCTCTGAAGAAAGACTAAACTAAAAGCTATCTTAAATGACAAAAACTATCACAAAAATATTAACAGAGAGCTAATTTTCACTCTGATGGAATATGCGGTTTTCATTATGAAGAAGCCAAGAATGGAGCTGCGGGCATCTATTTAATAGGAAGCGTTATCTGTCAAGAACATTTATAATCAAATTTAATAAAAAGAGGATTCTCATCTATTTTTAGGATTTTCAAGGCAGCGGGAGAGGGTCATGTAAATTCATGAGGTGACCTGGAATTAAGCAAATCAAATAAATTTGGGCTCCTGAGCAAGAGTATGACATTGGAACATCAGATATATAGTCATTTTCAAAAGTTATAGGGTGATCAGTTTGTAAATTTTTGGACTATTTAAAAATTTGTCCAGGGTAAAGATTTCCTCGGCAACATGCAAGTTCCAATTTATATTTCACTAAAATACGGAAAGATATCAATTCTAGTCATTTAGAGCTCGCTGATCATGAATTTAAAACTCGCGCCGTTGTATCTTCATAATGCGCTAAGATACAGGCAAATGAATTATGTCTGATCGTATTTTAATCTAAGTGAATTTAAGGATTTTATAATCCTAGTGAGTAGATCGTTACAGATGTTAATTAGGTGAGGTAAGCAAATCAAAATAACTCATCTCCTCACAGTGCTATAGCTCAGCAGATGAAATCTAATTCTTTATAATATTTGTAATACCAATAATTAAATATTAATAAAAAAGGTAGGAATTAATTTAATTGAGTCTTCAACAATCCCATTAATGATTGCTTATTAGAAGTAAAAATGGCCGCATCATATTTATCTTGTTAATTTGACCTCGCTGAACACGAATATATGTTTTGCGATGTCGTATCTTTAAAACGCGCAAAAATAGAAGCATATGAAGTTTCATAATAGGATTGATGAGTGAGTATATAAAATATTTAATAATAAGACCCTAAAGATATTCCTACTGATCACCGGGAAAGATAAGCATTTGAAGACGATGATACACCTATGTAAATTGACACGTCATCGAATTTTCATCAAAAAGTTTCATGCCGAAAGTAGATAATTCTGAAGATATTCCTAAGACACTCCTAAATAGTAACTAACTCCCTCATAAAAACAAGTTACTTTACTTAAGCTACTATCCATTAGAAGTGCTAACTAATTGATCTAAAAGTTATACTTTACTTAGATCTAGGATAAAAACTTCTACTTAATTGATGAAGAGTCTAAGCTTTCAAACAATTGCAAGAATAGTTATGATTAAAACCTAAAATCGTTTTACGCCATTAGGAAATATAGGTAATATTGGCATGTACTTACAGAAATTCAACAAGCTGAATTTGAATCAGAAAAAGAATAAAAATTAGTCTCAAAGACAAATGCTAATGAGATGCATCTTAGTAGCATATACAAGAAAGACAAGATCCATCTCTATGCAGATACAGGATTATAAAGCCACAGAATGCTAACATAAACAATAATACCAAATCTAAAACAGGAGACAAAGTATGAGTGTAGCATAACTCATTATTAAGTTCACAATACGTATAAAATCTAATTTCATTTCAGAAACATTAGATTCTGCCACAAGTTCAGAATTGATTAGTCTAAGTAACAGACAAGTTCTTCTGGAAGAGAATTTCAAGATGGAGGAAAAGAAAAGACTAGTTGCCAATGAAAAAAACAGACTCGGTATCATAAAGATAGCTAGCAGGTCAAAGAAAAATATGAGAAAGTCAAGTCATGACTTTAAACTATATAAAGGGGAACCAACCCCTCAAGTGATTAACAATGAGTGGCCTTTGAGCACTCATTGTTATGTTTTAATAATATAAAAATAAATGTTTATTTTAATTAAAATAAATTACGAGCGAAGTCCAAAAAAATCTTTTTGAGTTTGCTCTTATAGATTTATTAATTAATTTTTATAAAATAATAAAGTTTATTTTCTTCACTCTTACTCATACATACTATACCTAATGAAATCATCCAGTAAATAAAATTTATTTAATCATAGACATTTATTATTGGCAGTATTAATAATTAGAATTTTGATTACTTGTATTGTTTAAAATGAACTTATTTTTTATGAAAATTTAGGTCATATCAATATTTTATTTATATTCACTTATTCCACTTACTCAATCATAATAGATTTTTAAATATATATATAAATATATTTATAATGCTTAAAATATTATAAATTACAATTTTTTATTATTTAATCATTCGCTATCATTCTAAGTAATTTTAATCAATATATGCTTTTGCATCTTCGGCCTTTTATCGGGTATTTGGATTAGATTAGAAAACTTATTTTGCTTAACTATGCACAAATAATTTGATAAAAATTAAATTGATTAATTACTTTATAGGACTGGTACGTTTTTACTGGCCTTGCCCACCTACAATCGGCGTTCTCATTTTTTATATTTTTACTAACTTAAAAATTAATATCAATAAATAATGTTAAACATAGTATCTGCTTAAGATGCACAAATTGATAATTTAATTAAGATAATCATATTAATTTAATTAATTTATAATTCATACAATATTCCATTCAATAATCCAAGCTCTGATCGTTTTCTTTATATAATATAAACAAATAATTATTAGCTACTCTGTGCAAATAAGTATATATAAGGTATTTAAGAACCGCAAGTAACTAATTTAAGTTATTCTTTTGAGTTCCAATCTTTTCTCTTAAATTAAAGTTCCACTTTTTCTGAATCTGATTTGATTGTCTCTTTTCAAAGCCAAACTGATAAACTCACCTCTTTTTATGAAATCGTATCCAATAGACTAAAATAAGAAAATTATAGAGAGCATTACATCATCTTTGATTAACTTTGTTTTGTATAATAGTTGGGAAGGTATAGCGATCATAGGTACCATAATAAGGCTCAACTCCAACTTAATTTTAATATTCAAAATAGCTGGTGTCTAATTTATTCTAACTAGAAATATCTCTCTTTCATCCACATATGAGCTGAATAAAACATCCACACCTTCGATAGCATGTCTAGAAGATCTTTCTACACTAAATTTCTTTTCAATATAAACATCTAAAGTCACATAAATCATATATCTTTCAACATCTACCGAAACTATCTGTTCTTTGTTTTATTCTTCACAAATACCAATTAAGTAATTGAACCTAAATGTTCTTATTTCAAAGAGAAGACTTTTAGACATAGCGCTCCACACATTTATTAGATAATCTGCTCCTGCACTCACAAGCATTCTTTAATCAAATTTAAACATTAAAGTACTTCAGCGTGATTTGAGGGTATTTCTTGCTAAAGTTACTCTGTATTATTATTCACATCCCAAAATTAATTTGCACCATTGTATAGGCCAGAAACCGTAATAGTGCAAGAATCATTTATAATCACCACTGATATATTAATCTAACAATCTAATCTTCTCTCATATTTTTTAGGTAGAATCTAGCATGTGCATCGTGATAAGCTCTGAATTACATCTTTATATTCCAATACCCAACCTCAAAAACAGTAATCTTAAAATCATTGCTCATAATAAGCAAAGAGGTCTCATTTTTCGTAAAAATCATATGCATATATGATTCTTTAGTAGGTTAAGCTGCTTTATCTGAAAATATTGTAAATTCTTCCTTTCTTGTAGGAATTTATTTAGATTCGAGCCCATAATCTTACTACGCTGGGGTTTATCTAAAGCTGATAAACCTCTCCTAATCTTTGCATATAGCAGTTAGACTACTCTTCACTCTTTTTCTATATGATTCAAATGCGTGTTCTTTCATTTATTTTGCTTTTTACTTAATTTTTATCTTGATATTTTTAGTTAAATCAGTGTTAATAATCAGTTAGCAAGGTCCCACTCCTAAAAATTGCAAGTTAGTATTTTACACTCTAAGCCCAACAGTTTGTCCTTAATGAGTAATATCTGAGTTATCTCCTGTTTTTTTTTTGACAGCGAGTAGAATTAACTTGCAATGATCATAATTTATGATTATATTCAGCTTATTTTTTGGATTATGGTACAAATTCAAATACGTCTACGTCACGACTAAAATTGATGGTTTAATTTTAGTATTTAACAGTGAATTGATAAATATTTAATTTTTAGTTTAACTCGTTAATCATAAAGCAACAAAATATCTTAAGCTTTTCTTGCTTAGTTAAATTCTAAAAAGCTCTAACTTAACCCAAAGAATTTTTGACTAAGTAATTATGCCAGCGTATTCTTATTACACATCTTATAGGTTTAATTGTCTAGTAATTTCATATCTTTAAAGTACAAGTACTTGAAGATGGAATTTTCTAAGAATACTTCATCCTAGTCCACATTATGAATATTGACATCATCCTCTGGCATTTTGAAATCTTAATCTTTATCTTCAATTAAAGTTTTCCTGTAATAACTCTCTTAATAATGCTCAACTTCTTAAACAGAAAGCATCTATTTACGATTCTAGGATTTATTCTTTGTAGAAGCTGACTTGAATCAAATGTTATCTTTCAAGAATTTTTTGTTTTAATTGTTAATCCGTTTTTGAGTCTTACTTTTATTTGTGCTTTCGAAACCACTTCTTGCTTCGATATACTCATCTTGAGTTTAGAGTTTTCTCTTTCAAGTCAATTGATAAGTTTTTATTCACATCCTTCTTTGTTGACTTAAAAAATGAAATTACTAGCAACTAAGGCTATACCAGTATGTTTATCATAAAGTTTCTCAGTTCTCCAAGTTATACCTCCCATCGTTTCATATAAAAAAAATATATCCGTCTAGCAAGTTTGCAAATACGTATTTTCCCATAGGTGTAATTGAAAGTGTAACTACAAATGAAGCAACCTAGATTTCTCTTAGACACTCACCATGTCTTATCCCATAAAAATATAATACGACCCTTAACCACTTAAAATACCCAGCATACCATCATATGCAATTACTTAACTTGCGACTTAGACTTTTTGTTTCTATAGAAATATTGGTTAAGCTTTAATTACCTATAGAACAAAAGTTTATCGGATTCACTCCTAATTTGAATAGAGATGATAAACTTAAATGTCAAAACTTGAATTTGTTGTAAACATGAAATCTTCTTATCCGATCATATTTATGTCTATATTGAAGGTAAATAAAATGTAATTTTTATACAAGTGGACTTAAGGAATTAGTTAGTTATTATTATCTAAGACAGCAATATCTTCTTTTAGAAAATCCATAGAGCAACATAGTTGTCCATCCTTCCACTCATTCCAAATACCCTTCCCTTGATAGCTTAACAAGTAGTATCATCCTTGTGTGAAACTATGAAATTTATTAACAAAATTAATATTCTTACACCTAATTCAACTTCCTCAACATTAGCAATAAATTTATTGTCTTTAAAAGCCAAATTAAAAATAACGATTAAACTCTTTCTTAATCTCACAACAATTCGATCTAATTTATCATATGCGTCCATACAAGTTGCATTTTTCTTCGATATCTTTAGAGATTTCTAAGCCCTCAAGTCCTAAACTATTAATCTAGAGGTCTTTTGGAAATTTATTGCTAATTTACCATTAAAAGAGACAACTATATCTTATATATCACTCATTTCTAGATAACAAAATATAAACTAAACTCAATATTAATTATAATATTACTGTGATTGTATTGATTAATCAATATTAAATTTCTTTTATAAATTAATTTTAACCTGGATATTCATCATTGAACATACGACATTTCTTTATTCTTCTCTTTATTTCTATAATGGCGCCGTCACTAGCATTTGCAAGAGCTTTTTCGTAGTTTACCTTGGTTGCATACATCAGCAAACTATTTAATAATTCAATATGAAAATAACATACAATTTTGATTTCAAAATTCTGGCTAAATACTTTTTTTTAATAAATTAACTGCAATTATGCTAAAATTATAATGATGAAATTCGATTAATTTCATTTAATAAATAACTGTCACAGTAGATACCAGCTTTCCAGCACAAAAGCAAATAATTAAAGAATGAAATGGGATTAGTCATAAAGTTTGAAAAGTATATCGATGCACTGCTAGAAATTTTATTTTAATATGCAAGCACAGTTAATTGTTAAGTGCAATAAAGTCAACGTCATCATTTTCATAGAATCTTCTAGATTTTTCCAAGTCTTTCTATTTCGATTAAGTTTTTTATTATCTTCATTCATAATAATGTCTGGATCATTAAGTAAAGCTAGTTGATTATTTTTCATTTGCTTGCCTAAAAGATATAAATTATGTAATTTATTCTTGGCGTTATAAATTTCCTGTTCTGTTTAAGAAAAATTTTCACATGTACACAATTCATAATCTTGTATCATCTTTCTTTTTTACCAGGTGGAATCCAGGCATTGGTTTTTTATTTGATTCACAATTGTAAAAATGAACACTATTTTGTCTTTATTTTCTCTCTATATTAGTTTTTGCAGTGTGCAAATTCATAAGAATATCAGATATTTTATCGAAAGGTTTGTGCTATTTCTATAGATGCAAGCATCTTTTAAGTATGGCTTTGGAAATTTGAAGAGAATATTAATCAACAATAACCTCAGTTTTTTGCATTTTGCTTTCAAATGTAATGTATAAATCAATCGTAGAGGTCCATACATAGCCACCAGTTAACATGAAAAATATCGACTCTCCAAAGCTATAAATGTCTAGAAGGACATTAGTTGATTGCTTTATGCGACGGAGAATCTCTCTACGGTCATCTAGTCTTTTTGAATCTGCTGCTGATTTAATCAAACTTAAAATATGAGGAGGACTATAGAAAGTGAATTTAAATTTAAGAATGAGGTTACTAGAATTTAAGTATTCTTTAGAAAATCTTCATGGCTGTCTGTCCAAAATGTTTCTTCAAGTATCATAAGTGGATCCCCAAAATCTGTTAAGAAAAAGCCATACTATTCATCTCTTTCACGGATCTTGCCACCATTATATTAACCAGGATGTATATTCATATGCAAGATTCTATTTGAATGAGATTATTTTTTTCATTCTCTTATAATAGATGAATACAATATAAAATGAATAAGCATGATTTAAGGCTTCTGCCATGTGAATAGCACAATTAAGAATATTATGAGTGGGCTCATATCTATATGAATATCTCCTTTATTATAATCTGTTTCAATTACCTCTATTTAAATAAAATAAAATTTTAAGTGATCTTACACTTTATATTATTACAGAAGACCATATCTTCGACAAATACTAAAGGGGTGTTTTCATTTAAACTTGAAAAGCAAATTGGCTTCAAGATGCGCTTATGCTAGGAAAAGTGCTCCAGACGAGGATTTAATTCAGAAATATATTTCCATCAAAATATTCTGAAACTTGAACTTTACAAATTTAAACGATTATAATCAAATTATTTTAGGAATAAATTTGATTTGGGAAATATAAATTATAATTAAATTAATCAAAATAGTCATTCGTGGTAGTAATTTTTGTTGAAACCTAGGCAATATAGTACTTGTTTGAAAGAAAATTTAAATAAACTGGACTTTACTATAGGCGGCTTCCCTCTATCACATCCCTGGAGCGAGATTAATTGATTTTAATTGGTTGATTTGTTTAGTTGATTTCAATGCCAAAACTAAAATCAATTAATCTCGCTGCATGGATGCGATAGAGGGAAGCCGCTTATAGTAAAGTCCAGCTAAATTAAATTTTCTTTCAAACAAGTACTATATTGCTTAGGTTTCAACAAAAATAACTACCACGAATGACTATTTTTATTAATTTAATTATAATTTTTATTTCCCAAGTCAAATTTATTCCTACAATAATTTAATTATAATTTGCAGTTCGAATGAGCTTTCTAAATTTAATTCTCAATGTCAATATTAACTTAGACTGTTAATTGATTTATCGGATAACTAGTGGATCTGAAAGATTTTTATTAACAATTTGATCATAAGGAATTTCATGCGTAAATCCTACTTTATTTTTTAGATCATAAATTGCGTATTTTCAGTAATAAACTAAACTGGCTTTAAGCTTAAGGCATTTACTAAAATGATCCACTCAACAGTTTATTGTGGTTATAAATATATTTATTTTATTGCAAATCATTGAGTCTTCCCATCTCTTATCCGTTTGATGTACGAATTAGATTATAAAGCCTGAGATTTTAAACCACTCTAAATATATCATGTAGAATCGTATGGTTATCCCATCTTATTGGATTGACTTGCTCATTTGCATTTTGTTAACAAGTTTCTTGTCTTCTTCGCCAGCTTCATTCTTGAAAATATTCAGAGTTCTTAAATATTCATCGAAAGCGTGATCCTCATTTATATATCCGTAGATCAGTTATAAATTTGTTTCGAGCAAATCTCTTACATTTCAATTGTCCTGTCATATTTTTCATTATTATTTATTCTGTTTTCTATTAAAAGTCGTGCTTCACTGTCAAGTTTTTATCGTATTTTAGAAGCTAATTAACCATATTTAGATAAAAATATGCCTTGAAGTTTATTCAAGTTATTTCTTGGACCTTGTAATTTTAAAATAACAATAAATGTAAATTACTATAATAATATCTATTATTATTTTTATCTTATTTATTATAATGACCTCTTAAATCCTGAATATTCCTAATATCCTCATCTTAATCATTACTACTTATGGCCTGCTTCCTATAACTCCACTGTATACATAATTTAGTTTATTTATTCAGTATGTTTGTCTTTGCATTTGGATTATTCGAATAATTTGAATTAAAGAATGACTCACTTTGATTATTGTTCTCAAATGGAACTCCATTTTGAGCTTTCTATCATTGATTTCCCACAGTTTGCTAAGCAATTAATTTTTGTTTATTTTTTGTATTTCCCGCTTCCATTACAAATATTATTGATTGATTAATTTATATCAGTTTGATACTTTTAATTTATGACTATTGTTAGGGTAATGAATGAGTAAGTATTTTTATATACATTGCGAGTCAATTAGTTATTGACAGTTCAACAAAGTTATATATTAAATAACACACACATTTCAATAGTGAAAATGTCTGATAAATCTAGCTATTAGACTAATAACACCATGTTTGTCACTCCAGAAAAGATTAACTGACTAATTAAATTTTTAATAACAAATAACACTATTTTTTAAAATCAATTTAAGGTTTGAAAAGTAAATTTGTTTTAGTTTACAATCTGAATGCAACAAGAGACATTACAGAAGCTGCAGATGTAATTTTAGAAGAGGATCAGTCGAGACAACCATTAATCAGTTCACCAGCAGATTAATCTTACAACAGAATGAAGTAAAATAATTTTTTTATGCTCAATAAAGTATTTTTAAACTACAATATTTTAAAAGTATTCTCTGCTTATAGAACTGGATTTAGATAATTAGATCCAAAGAAATAGGAGTTTCTCAAGGAATGTTATTGATCCAGATTGCTATTATGTTTCCTAATCTTTGCAAGTTCTGTAATAAAAAGTTGAAGGATAAAGCAAAGCTCATTTAGTTCAATTTATAAGCAAAAATAAGAATTAGTGGGAATCACTTTTATATTTAAATTTGATTAACAATTTTTTCTTGCTGGAACACTATACTATGATTGGATCGGGTATAATGACTCTACCATGAACCTTTGGATAGTCAGGTTTCCATTTGGGACTTATTATTTGTATAAAAGGCCTGGGAATTTTCTACAGAACTTGTACTCTCATGATTAAGCATCTGGAAATGACCCTGAGTACTGTGACACAATTAATAAGTACTGGGGAAATGGGCTTACAACTGTGGTTATACATCAACTTTGCTAATTATGGTGGCTGCCATTTGATCATGTTTCGACATTTATTACAAATGCTTTACTTTATTCTTTTTGGACTTATTGAATGGATAAGAGGCAGTCATATTGAGGTTATCACGACAGCTGATTTCGGTTATTTTTCACTTATTTAAATGGCATTTATTATTTTTGCTCTTGATATCACTATTACATTGATGAAAGATCTCACAATTTTCATCAAGCTTTTCTGTAAATTAAAGCATGCTAAAGGCAATTCTTAAATTTAATATTAATGAATGTCCTTTAGGTCATTCTTCATCAAATCATTAATTCTGTTCATTATTGGTTTCGGTTTCTAGGTTTTAAATAACACTCTTCGAGATTGTTAACCCAATGAGCCAATTCATTTTAACCCTGATGACGAAGTTAGACGTTTGAGAATCTCTTCATCACTGATTTTTCACCAACAGCAGGACTCATTGGTGATGGGATTTTTTGAATACAATTAGTT
>ARYC01019812.1:0-24591 GCA_000711775.1 Oxytricha trifallax
TGTCTTCTTCGCCAGCTTCATTCTTGAAAATATTCAGAGTTCTTAAATATTCATCGAAAGCGTGATCCTCATTTATATATCCGTAGATCAGTTATAAATTTGTTTCGAGCAAATCTCTTACATTTCAATTGTCCTGTCATATTTTTCATTATTATTTATTCTGTTTTCTATTAAAAGTCGTGCTTCACTGTCAAGTTTTTATCGTATTTTAGAAGCTAATTAACCATATTTAGATAAAAATATGCCTTGAAGTTTATTCAAGTTATTTCTTGGACCTTGTAATTTTAAAATAACAATAAATGTAAATTACTATAATAATATCTATTATTATTTTTATCTTATTTATTATAATGACCTCTTAAATCCTGAATATTCCTAATATCCTCATCTTAATCATTACTACTTATGGCCTGCTTCCTATAACTCCACTGTATACATAATTTAGTTTATTTATTCAGTATGTTTGTCTTTGCATTTGGATTATTCGAATAATTTGAATTAAAGAATGACTCACTTTGATTATTGTTCTCAAATGGAACTCCATTTTGAGCTTTCTATCATTGATTTCCCACAGTTTGCTAAGCAATTAATTTTTGTTTATTTTTTGTATTTCCCGCTTCCATTACAAATATTATTGATTGATTAATTTATATCAGTTTGATACTTTTAATTTATGACTATTGTTAGGGTAATGAATGAGTAAGTATTTTTATATACATTGCGAGTCAATTAGTTATTGACAGTTCAACAAAGTTATATATTAAATAACACACACATTTCAATAGTGAAAATGTCTGATAAATCTAGCTATTAGACTAATAACACCATGTTTGTCACTCCAGAAAAGATTAACTGACTAATTAAATTTTTAATAACAAATAACACTATTTTTTAAAATCAATTTAAGGTTTGAAAAGTAAATTTGTTTTAGTTTACAATCTGAATGCAACAAGAGACATTACAGAAGCTGCAGATGTAATTTTAGAAGAGGATCAGTCGAGACAACCATTAATCAGTTCACCAGCAGATTAATCTTACAACAGAATGAAGTAAAATAATTTTTTTATGCTCAATAAAGTATTTTTAAACTACAATATTTTAAAAGTATTCTCTGCTTATAGAACTGGATTTAGATAATTAGATCCAAAGAAATAGGAGTTTCTCAAGGAATGTTATTGATCCAGATTGCTATTATGTTTCCTAATCTTTGCAAGTTCTGTAATAAAAAGTTGAAGGATAAAGCAAAGCTCATTTAGTTCAATTTATAAGCAAAAATAAGAATTAGTGGGAATCACTTTTATATTTAAATTTGATTAACAATTTTTTCTTGCTGGAACACTATACTATGATTGGATCGGGTATAATGACTCTACCATGAACCTTTGGATAGTCAGGTTTCCATTTGGGACTTATTATTTGTATAAAAGGCCTGGGAATTTTCTACAGAACTTGTACTCTCATGATTAAGCATCTGGAAATGACCCTGAGTACTGTGACACAATTAATAAGTACTGGGGAAATGGGCTTACAACTGTGGTTATACATCAACTTTGCTAATTATGGTGGCTGCCATTTGATCATGTTTCGACATTTATTACAAATGCTTTACTTTATTCTTTTTGGACTTATTGAATGGATAAGAGGCAGTCATATTGAGGTTATCACGACAGCTGATTTCGGTTATTTTTCACTTATTTAAATGGCATTTATTATTTTTGCTCTTGATATCACTATTACATTGATGAAAGATCTCACAATTTTCATCAAGCTTTTCTGTAAATTAAAGCATGCTAAAGGCAATTCTTAAATTTAATATTAATGAATGTCCTTTAGGTCATTCTTCATCAAATCATTAATTCTGTTCATTATTGGTTTCGGTTTCTAGGTTTTAAATAACACTCTTCGAGATTGTTAACCCAATGAGCCAATTCATTTTAACCCTGATGACGAAGTTAGACGTTTGAGAATCTCTTCATCACTGATTTTTCACCAACAGCAGGACTCATTGGTGATGGGATTTTTTGAATACAATTAGTTTACCAATCATTAAAAACAATGCCAACTAAAAAGAATTACGAGAGAGACGTTTTTTGGGGTTATTTAAAATTCCTATTCTCTTATATCTCTGTTGGAATTATGGGATCAATTTGCTTTACTGGCATTTACTTAAAAAAAAATTACGAAATACACCTCGATAAAATGCAGATTGCCTAGAACTGCATGTAAATATTCGAGTAAACCAATATTTTTGCTTTCTTTTTGAGATAAGCTCTATTTTGCTTGTTATTTTTGCTGCTTTCTTCTATTCAATCACTTCCTGATGTCTCTTAATTTTTAATTAATTTTTAGAGATGAAGAAGTTTCATAAAGATTGTTTGAGATTATAAATTTTACTAACTTATTCATTCAAACTATGATCACAATTTTTTATCCAAAAGTTGGTAGCATCTTGGAGCAGATTGGATCTATTGCTGGTCTGTTAATTGTTTACATTCCAACAATTATAACTTACTTAAAGAAATGTAGACTTGAATTAGAGCATCCGCTTCTTGCCAAAGCTATTCACAGTGATATGTATGAATTAAGAACAACTGATCAAGTCAAATATGATATACTTCGTTTTTCAAGTTTTGCAGTAATTAATCTACCAATGTATTTAAATATTTTTAAATAAGTCGATATGAAATCGCCTAAAATAGTAATCAGGAGAGAAGTAATAAAATCGCAAACACCAAATACAAAAAGAAGAGTTCAAAAATAGATAAAAGACTAAAAAGAATTAGTATTAGTATATTAATATGTTATAATTGAGGTCTCTATGGACCCCCAACATGACCTCTTAAATCGATCAGAACAGATCGGGCAGGGTGAGTGCACAAAGTTTTGACACCTTGTAGGATTCGAACTTCATATATTATCAGTATGAATTCAGATTCACGCTCTGGTCCAACTGCACATAGAATTCGAAGTCTACTTGGAAACTACCGTATATACCACAGGACACTTGGACTAAAAAGAATAAAATAAACTTAACCTAAGACCTTTTTACTGGGAATATTATACACACTAGTTCATTAAATTATATGGCGTTCTTGTTATTATTTTGTAGTTCTACAATCCCTCAAAGCTTTATAATAGCTATTATGAAAACACTGGGTTTATTCATCAAATAGTCATTAATAAAAACTTATGCTGTCAAATTTCGATTATATTTTTAAAAAAAATATTTTAAAATTTCCGTATACTTTACTCATCATAATTATAAATGAGCAATTCATGAATTTACTATTCTATGTTAAAATCTGCTCATCGATAATACCTCTAATTTAAATAATAAATATTATGGCTTTTATAATCCCCATAATTTTAATTTTATATTTTTATGGAGATGATTGAACAGATTTATTACTCTGCAAGCAAATTATATATTAAATTTGTGAAATATTGGCAAACTATACCAATGTCTGGATAATGTTATTTTTTTAAATATTTTTTATTCAAGGTATTATTAATTAACATGAATATTAATTAGAACATAGAATTCTAAATGTTTTTTTCTTTTATCCTCATTCCTTTGTTTTTTTTATATTTAAAGTTCCATTTGAATTTATAAAACCTTAATTCCTAGGTATTAATGCTAAAATAGATACAAGATTTAGTAAGTTTAGTGGATAATAATTCAATAATAAAAGTATCCTATTCTCTGCTATCATTAGCAAATATCTTTGCAGTAGCAATCCCATCAGTCCACTCAAAAATTTTCTTTCTAACAGAGTTACTAATATCTTATTGTTTTTGATTCCCGTCTAATTAAGCTTCTTGTAGTTCTTGACTTAGCATTTTCTTGTTTAATGGCTGTTCTAAGTAAACATTAATGACAAATTTAATTATGATAAATTTCAATACATTTTCAAATTGAAGTTTACAAAACAGTGACCACAAAGTAATCTCTATAAAAATGCTCAAACTCTTCATGTCTTTTCAAAACATCGAATATTTCTTCGCTCACAATCATACTCAATTTATCCTTTTTATTAATTATATTCAAGTACCCATTATATACAATACTCTGCAGGTGTGAATTGCGTTTCCTTAAAAGTTTTACTTTATCTTAGGGTGTCTGCTTTTGAATGTTCTTAATAAGTTTCTCTTATTAATTGACAACTGAAACAGGACAGATTTATTTTTATAACTGGAAGTTGGGATTTCGTTGTTATTTGGACTTGTCATCAGAGAAGGTTTAAGCTATTAGTTATTATTGAAAATTTATTGATTCTTTAATTGATAAGATATTAAATTAGATGCCTATTAATTTACCTCAAAGTTTCTCTGGTTCGCTAAATTCATAAGTTTACTTAATTAATATATTCTTACTTAACCTGAAGACATCTCTTTGATTCATGGATAGACGTATATTAGACTAGCAATCCTGAAAATCATCTCCCGCCTCCTATTCGTCCTCACTTTAGTTGCTTCCTCCGCTTTTAAGAGAAGAAGAAACTTCATCATTACTGAAACTCTAATAGTTTATCTTTTTATCTTTCAGATTCTATTGAGCATTTATTCTTGCCAGTCTTTTTGCTTCACACTTTCATTTATCATGTGTTTTAGGTCTTTAGGGAATCTTTGATTATTATTTTTCATTATGTCATTATCGTTTATTTTAATTATTATTGCTACCTATTGATTTTACTTAATTAATCTATCATATTTCTGATCATCTCACATTTCAGATTTCTATGATGGTTTATCTTTTTAATATGACTTGAACTCACCTAATCACAAGTCAGACATATCCTTTGTCAACTTCTATTGATCTACTCTAAATTTGTAATCCACATGGAATAGCTCATGTCTTTTTATATTATTTATTTTAATGATGATGCTGAAGTAGAGAAGGCAATTCAAATAACAATGGAAGGGCTTTAACAAGTGAGAGATAAATACGATTTCACATGCTTGAAAGCCTACGATATTAAAGATATCCCCTAAGTCCAATACAATTGGCAAAATTTGGTTTATAATTTTTAACAAATAATATTGATAAATGCTCAGTAATAATAAACATTATGTTTTTTAATTTATCATAGTACAACATAACCTATATTATACATTTGTTGAACCATCAGCACTTTTTCAAAAGAGCCGACTGTTGCTTCTAAAATTTAAATATTGCAAAAGAAAAGAAATGAATTAATAATTAAGTCATTACCAAAACACAATTATAGTTAACTAAGCCCAGGATTTAAAATTCCTAATAACTATTATATATCCTTAAAGATTAGTTGGATACCCCCTCCAACTCTGGAACTTTTTGAAATTCCAGATTTGGCTTTTGAATTCCAGTTTTAAACTGGAATTCCAGATTAGCTCTGGAATCCCATTATTATACAAAAAATCAATAATTCCAGTTATATTCCTGGAATTCCAGAAATACACCTGGAATTCTTTAATGTAATGATTTATAATAATGTTAAACTATTTTATATAAACTTATAAATAAATCTTGATTTTTCTCAATATAAATTTTTCTGTTTTTTTTATAATTACGATAAATTTAAAGTTTCCAAGGAAATTTTTTTAATGAAAAATACTATGCAGAAAAATTCTGTTGAAAGGAAAAAATTTCTTAAACCAAAAGTTTCCTGTCAAGTAAACTTTTTTTTTATATAATTTTTATTCATTTTATATAAAATATTTTAATAATTAATTTCTAACACAATTAATGGCCAAAGATAAGTTATAAATTTCAAGAGTAATATCGATAAATTGCAATTATATTCTAATATCATTTATTGAGATATAGAACAGAATTTTATCATAATCTTTAGTAAAAATTTTGGAAAACTATTAGAAAATAAGATTATATATTTAAAAAAAATAATGCTCAATATAAATTAGATTTTGTAATATTTCATGTGTGGTAGAATAAATTGCTTGAATCAAAAAAAATGTGTAAATCATAAGAGATACTAAAATGTCAAAAAATAATTCCATAAAAAAATATTCTTGACAGGAAACTTCTCTAAAAAATTAGTTTTATCATAAACCTTGGCAGGAAATTCCCCCCCTTGAATTTTTATTACCATAATTAATATAAGTATTTCATTTTATTGCTAGTGGGAGATCTTTTAATAAAGTAAACCTAATAGTTAGCATTCAAAAATTTATAATTGTGATTTTAATAATAAATAGCTGATATTTATTAATTAATTAGTTTGAATAAATGAATTAAAATGGCAAGCTAAATAAAAATAATTGTTTTTTAATTTAACTATATTTTTTCAATAGATTAACTTTGTTTCATAAAAACTTATGAACTTTTATAATTATCTAGAATATTTAAATATTGCATTTATCCATTAAATTTACCCATTTAAAAGCTTTATATTTGTTGTTTGATTAATTTTAATTCCTAATAAAAATTTTGAACTTTTGCATTTAAAGTTATAATTATTTTAATTATATAAATAGAAATTTTTCTTTCAATCTGTATATCCAAGCATCATTTTAATAAATATAAAAAAATTATAATGATTTAAAATAAAATATTCAATTTATTATTAATTTTAAAGTGTTTGTTTAGATTAACTCTCTATTTAGATTCATTTTAATTATACATTAAAAAATTTGCAAAATTTTAATACAAAGTATTATTAACAATTTTATTTATAATAATGAAGTATAAATTTTATTCCAGTTTTAAACTGGAATTCCAGATTTATAACTGGAATTCCAGGTACATATCTGGAATATTTTAATTATATTACGGTTCCAGATATAAATCTGGAATTCCAGTTTAAAACTGGAATTTAAAAAAGTTCCAGATTTGGAGGGAATATCCGATTAGTTAAAATTTTTCTAATTTATTTTAAATAAAACCCAAGAGTAATTTTTTAAACAATCGTGAGAATGAAAATAAATGAATTAATCTAAAGAGGCTTTGATTACTGGATGAATGAAACCCCATTAGGGGAATTGCAAAAGTGGGTGAAAAGTGAAATTTAAAATATTAGCAGTATGAAATCAAATCTCTCTCAGTTTCAGAAGCTGTTCGTCCAATCCCTGATCAGGAAGATGTATCTCTGTAATGAATGCAAGCTATTAGCCAGACCTATCTTATGGAGCTGTGACTTAGGGATCTCTGCAGGAGCCTTTACATGTATGTGGGAGATACACTGAGGAACCAATGCCAAGCAACCACGACCTCCTCGTGATCCTCAGGGGCGGCCTCGACCTCGCCCACAATGCTGTCGAAGGGAGAGATGTACTGCTTGGACCTGATCTTTTCATAGTTTGAGACGATCTTGGCAATTCTGGCGTGGGTCTTCCTGCTAGGGTCTGGTGCAGTGGGAGCACTCCATTTTTCTATAATCGAATTTGAGTATTAAAGTTTTAGTTTTAATTAATTATAATAGGGCAGCCGTTAAAACTAAATCTAAACCCTTGATTTAAACTATTAAACGATCAAATTTTTAAACTTACAAAATCTCCCAGACTTTTTTGCCTTCGAGTTTTTTTATCGAATGTTGAGGTAGAGGGCCGAACTTAAGGTCATTTTGCAGCCCTTCGAAATCTAGGAGGAATTTGGGTACTCGGGGCACACAGCACACGCCCTGGCGGAGTTGCGCGTGATTTTTTTATTCTCTATAATTTAAAAAATATAAATATATTTAATTAATTTAATGATGATCTCCCAATTGTAATTGGTCAATGAACTTACTCCTAATCAAGCCTCCTAGGGGCTCAGGTGGCGAGGGCGACCAAGGAATAGGTGAAGGCGCCGGTGAGCCAGCCCATGTCGACATTAGGCGTTAAAAATTATAGTCATCAGGGTGCCTAGAACGTCCTTCTTCCTGAGTGGCTCAGGATGGCAAGCCTGTTTGACCTTGTGGGGGAAAAGCGTTCAGCGCTAATCAGTTTTCCTTCTCTAGATTAGAGGAAATCTCTAAATGAATTCGTAATAGCGCTTGAAGAAATCCGTGAGGGTGTAGGCGTCGCTGGCCGAGGGGCTCTAATGTACATCTCCTGGAGGTCTTTATCAGCTGACTTTTTGCTTGGCTTTTTTAGAATTCTTATTCATTAGGTCATTCGTTGAGTGTCCGTTAGGGATATATTCGTTATGTTTTTAGGTTGTTTTATTTTCTCTAGTAATTCGTTCAGTTATCTTTGCAGGTCTGGAGACAGGCAGCCCACTGATGAAGTATAAAACTAAGAATCTGCACATTCTTGGCCTTTTCCCTCTGAGGGCGTCCTCTCCATTTGGTCTGTTGAGAGTGGCAATGTCTCGTCTTTGAAGTTTCGCAATAGAGCCGTTGGGGTTCTATCCAATAAGTCTTCTGGGAGGCCCCCACCTCCGACCTCGATCGCGTCTTCAATATTAGGTACTGCACCCCTTATTCTCAATGTCTCCTCCCTCGTCTAGTCATTTGCCATCTCTTTTCGATGTGTGGCAGTTCTATGGAAGGTGAGCTTGCGCACCGAGAGTCTTAGTTGAATAGCACTGTCCACCATCTCTTAGTAGAGGATGATAACAGTTTGGCCAAAGATTGTGGCAGCAATGTCTTGAATCTCTCTGGGGGATCTTTTGAAGGTAGACATGCTGTCCAGTAGGCATCGGAGCCGGGCTGGTCTCGAAGATGGCCACCTCTGGCAATGATGATGGTTCTTGCGCCCGGAGGGTGGGTGGCAGCAGGTGGGGATCGAGCTCCACCAATGGGGAGGACAGGAAGGGTATGATCCTATGGGAGACTCGGTTATCTGGGCTCAGCATCCTTAAATGTGGCAGAGATATTGATAATAATTATTAAGGGTATATATATGAGAATAAAATTTAATCAGATCAGGCCTCAAAAGTTGGTTGCTTTTTGATTTTTGATAGTAGGCCTAAATATATATTAGTACTTTGTTAATTTTACATAAAGCAACCAAAGTTCTTATAATAATAAAAATATAGTATTTATTTAAAATTCTAATTCAACTTAATTCAAAAAAATACTCTTGGGGTTTTAATAATTGACTGAAAAATTATTCTTTAAAATAGAATTCCTGCTGATATACATAATCTATTAAGATTTTTATAGATCCTAAATGATTAAAAAATTTATTAGGATAATGTTATTCTTGATCTATATAATTCTGATAAAAAAGCAATTGCATTTATTGTATCTTTATTTTAATTATACTGAATAATTATAAAACGCAGCAACCGTTGGAGCTTTTCAAAATATGCCAACGGTTGAAAAATAAATCTAATTATATTACAAATTATTATATTTATCATATTAATCATGATCTTTTTTCTTCATATTAAGCATAGTATAATTATAAATATGAATGTTTGTAACTTTTACAAACGTCATGATATTAATAGAATAAATGATGTGGTGGCTGGATGCATGCCAAAACTCATGTTTTACGCTTCAAGTAGCGACAAAAATTATAATTATTATATGCAAGATTGTTTGAAACCCTAGAATATACTGGATCGATGTATTTTAGGCATTGATGAAAGTTTAATAGATGGTTGACTTTTAAATAGTGCAAGTAAAAAAGGCAATAATATTTAAAATACAGAGCTAAAATCTCAGTTTTAGTGGCTTCTAAAAACAGATAACTATTCATTGATGCAGACTTGTCGAGTAACACGCAAGTCAGCGATATAAAATCAAAATTATATTTGAAAAATTTCGCAAGGGAATTCTTTGATTGGAAAATCAAAATGACCCGGATATTTCTTTAAGAATAATAAAGAGAGGAATCGAAAATAAAGATTAGATTAATGTTTATGAAGAGTAAGTTAGATTTGATTATTATTTATCATTTATATAATATCATAAATATGTTACAAGATTGTTTTATGGAAAAGATTGAATCGTAACCAACTCATATTTCTATTCTTTACAGGCAAAGACTATAAGAAACTTGTGACAGGCATCAAAGGATTTCCCAAAAACACTGGAGAATTGACAATTTACCTTATTGAATTGAAAAAAAATTAAGTAGTATAAAAAATAACTTTATACAAATATTTGCTCTAAGTGCCTCTGTTGGCAGTAAGTTTGAGGATAAAATATATAATTTTTAGTTACTTTTATTGTGTAGATGCTTCTTGATTTTAAATTGATTTAAATAATTTAATGAGCTTGGATAATGCCTTATATATAATGAAAAATAAGCAATAAAATAATCACAGAAATCGCTTTTAACTTTAAATGATCCTTTCAAAAGACTGTCTCAAGAGATGTGTTTGATAAATTATTTGTATTTTGATCAGTAATAATAATTTTCCAAATGGAAAAAGTTCTATAAACATTAATAACAACTCACAGTGACTCTTCATAATCCTCAATTGACCCTTCTAAAAAAGCCTCTCTCATTGATTTCCTGAATTAAAACATAATAACCCTCTTCAACTCAATTATTTTAAAAAAAGTGGATTCTATAATGAAGAAATAAGAGAAGGATAACAGGGAATTAGGTGATTTAGAGCGTAACACCCAAGATTTAGAGAAATTGCTGGAGTAGAAGAAGCTGCTAATTCAAGGGAATATAGACAAAATAGAGTTAACTAACATCTTAAAATCTGTTGTAAATGAGGGAGGTTGATAACTTGGAGGAGAGGAAATATGAGTAAGAGCAGGAATTAAAGATGAAAATTGTTGAGATTAAGGTACTTGAGGAGAAGAGCCTATAAATGCAGGAGGAAGAAAATAGGATAGAATAGAATGGCAAGAGGAAACATCTGTTGAGGATAAAAAAGATGAAGGAGTAGGAGGAGATAGAGAAGAAGATCATAGATATTAAGAGTAAGAACTCTTACAAGGATGATGATGTCGATTTGAATGATAAAAATAAAAACAAGAATTGCTCATGCAAATGTCACATTTTCTGATGATTTAATTTGATTTCTTAACATTTTATAGATTATTAAAGCATGGTTATTGTCGTATTGATAGAACAAATTATTGATTAGATAAATAAAAAATAATTGTATAGGAATTCAGGATTGGATATAATCAAGGATTATTAATTACGTTGACTTCCTCATAATCCATTTCTTCATGGTATTCCACACTGTTGCCAAAAACAGCACTTCATCAACAACTTCCTCTCTGAATCCGAACAATTTGTAGATATGCTTAAAGGAGGCTCTGGTTCTCTTAAATTAGGGACTTTCTATCATTATGGAAGGCCAATAAACTTCTGAATTTAAGCGAAATCCTTCTCTGTAGATTATAGATTCTTTCGATAATTATTCTGAAAGCGTCAAGGAATTGCATATTATAAATGAAAACAAATATTTTCCAGTTAAAAATTGCCTCTCTTTTTCTTCGGGTTTGATGCTAAGAGGAATCCGCAATTTATCAATAAGAAACTTCTCAAATCTTTCATTAAGTAATCAAGAATATGACTATAAGCCAACATCTAATTTTAGTTTTGATGTGATCTCTAGATCTTCCGGTTTCAAATTCTGCTTTCACATTGAGGGAATTTATTATTTTGTTCTCATTCTTTATAGATTAGTCTTATTTCAAACTGGTGGAATTTTACTTTGAAATATTAAAAATAAAAGATAGTCTGGAAAATGAGAATTAAATTATAATATAATTAGCTTATTATATTATTAGACTAATTCATGCTACTGCCCATTTAAGTCGTATTAAATTGGCTTTTAGCAGATTAATTGAATAAACTTTAAGTTTGATTAGATCCATACTTACTAATCAAGCTTGTGGCCATTTAACCTTAGTTTACCCATATAATATTAAGTTTATCATGCATTAAGATTGGTCTATCCAAATCTACTCTATCCAATATCCACATAATCTTTCATTATTGATTTTCTTCTGCTTTTAGATATACTTGTTTGTAAGTAAAATATTTTTTTCGGGATCATTACGCTTTCTTCTTGACAACTTCTTTTTGGGGTTTAATTTCCCATTTAAAGGGTAAATCTAATTTTTCTAGTAGCTCGGTTAATATCATCCTTTTTTTAGTCTCCAATTTATCAAAGTGTAGTACAGGGGAAAGTTACTAAACTTTTTTTTCTACTTCTAGTTGGTACATCTGATAATATTTTAAGAGTTGCTTTTAGGTCTAAGAATTCCTTTTGAAATTTTTTTCAATTTCATTAGTTCTATTGATACTTTAAGACGTTGGGTGATTTTGTTAAGTAAATAAGATTAACTATTTCTGGATTGTTGAACGTCCATTCTATTTAATTTATGGCTTAAATTTCTATTAACTTTCGCTTAGGCTTTCCCAACAACAGAGTATAGACTCTTTGAAGTATGATGTCCTTCGATACCTTTAAGTAATTTTTGCATATAGGGCTTTTTCGATGTCAATTTATTAATTACTCAATTATATTGGATCAGCACCTTTGTTGATTAACTCTTCAACCTAGTAATAATCAAGTTAAGATAATTTCTTGACTCCAACTTCGTATTTGTTTGGTATGTTAGTCTCGAAGCATTTATTCAGGAAGTTTGAATAGAGTTTGTGACTCTACTTGCATTAATTGATTTTATAAAAGTGTTCCTCTACAGGTTAAAAAAGGATGTTCTTAGTATTACAAAATCGACTAATTATTCAAGCTTATATTTTTTTTTATAAATATAACTTGCAGTAAATGCTTAACTAAGTTGAAATTTTAGTTTAGTCTGCAAATCTTAAATTTTTTCTCTCCTTTGAACTATGAAAGGAGAGATGAAGCTAGTTGTCGTCTAATTTATAAATTATTTACTCATTTATTTCCATGGAGTACCACCAAGTTGCAAAAACTCTTCAGGATTTGGTGAAGCAGTTTTATTTAAAAAAGTGCTTGTAAAGTTAGAGCCATTCTGAGTATTGTTAAATTTATTTTGGTTTTTAGAATCGTATATTTGTTTAGATTCATAAACTTATTATGTATCGTTTCTTGGTTTTGTTACTTCTATAAATAAATAAAGTTAGTTCCTCATTTGATCCACTTCTAGAAATGGGTTATGGTAGTACTTTAATTAAATCTTTTCAAAAAGAGTCTGGCCATTCTTAACTTACCTTAAAGTTAAATTACTATCTTGAATTTTATTGAGTAATTTCTGAAACCTTTGTCTAACAACATCTTGTCTCATTCATTTTTCAAACACTTGCCCTCCAACTTCAATTTTAGATTTGATTTTTGGATCATAATAAAACTTAGGTCTTTTGTATTAAAATTCTAGTACTTGAGTAGAGTAAAATTTATCTTTCTATTTTCTATAGAATTATCTTTGGTAAAATCTACAAAACTTGTTGCTTCTCTCCCATGATATTATTAATCTGTTAATTCTCTAAGCTCTTTAATTTGACCTAGTCTGGAAGTTCTAGCTGTATTATTACCTTTAGTTTGCTCTTCTTATCTTAATTTAGCCATAAATCTCTGTTTCTCCGTTTGTACAAATAATTCTTGTTCTATGTAAATAGGTTAATTCTTGATTTTATCAATGTTTCTCAATACTGATTGATCTAAATTTTCTATGGCAGATTTATTATAACGACTTCCTCAAAAGAAATTATTGTTTACAATCGTATCTATCACAGGTTTTAAGTGACTTTTATATGTATAGGATAATTCCCTTCGACTTTTACTACTAAACTTAAAGTCTGAGGATGGCATGTTTCCTACTGTTTGATTTAGCTATGTTTTTTATTTCTTCCTGGTTTCTAATAATTGATAGTATTTTCATTTCATTATACACTTACAGCATGTATTCCTTAGGTATTTCCATCATTTTTGTGATAATCAATGCTTAATTCTTATTCATCATGAAAATATCTATTAATTATTCTCGAATAAATTAGTTTCTTTAACAGCCTCTTTGAGATTGGTGCTAAACTTTTATTGTATATGACGAATAAAAAACATCTTAATTTTCTAAAACTTGCGGAGTAATAGGGATTCAATGGCTAAATTTCTAATTTGGTGCATTTATTCTAGAATTTAAAGCTCCTTTTAAGAGGTTCCTACAATATTAGTATGAAAAAAATTAGAAATAAATTATTACACAGAAGTTTGCATTGTATTGAGACCTGAAGTTTTTCGATTAGATCTATCTGCTATTGGCTTCACATTTTTAGTATTAAATTATTTATATTTAATCATATCAAACTTATTATATTATAAATAATAATTATTTTTTATTTAAATAAAAGTATTTTACGTTTGAAAATTATTGTAGATAGAATTGATAATAATTATATAAGCTTATAAGTCGAAAAAATAGGATCAAAATTAAATTTATTTCTACCTAAACTCTAATCTAGAAAAATACGTCATTGTATCTTTCGACATATAATAAATAATTGAAGGTTGCTTATAATTTAATTTTAGAAATATTGCTCTTTTAGTTTTATAAAATTTCTGTAAGTCTGTTTTTATTTAGTAATTCAAAAAATATTATAAATTTTATGTCCAGATTATTAAAACTATAATATTTAAATTAAATATAATATTACAATATATCATTAATCCGTACTCAAATAGAAATTTAGAAAACAAAAAAGATTAAATTAATGAATGGTAGTTTTATAATTAAATAGGAATTTTTGGAGTTAGTATTTTTTTAAAAGAATATCATACTTTAATTTATTCACTTTAATTCTTAGTCATTTAAATATCATTCTTATTTAAGCAATAGTATTTCGTTGAATTCGATTAAAAATATTTTTAAAAAAGTAAAATAATGATACATATTTACAAATTTTATCTGATCGTGTAATAATAAAAAAGCTTAATTATAAAATTTTAGAAATCTTTCATCGATAATGGGTGGTGCTTGTTAAACAAGAACTAGAGATAAGATTACTTACAGCAGAGAGGGCGGATCTGAGATGTGTGGATTTATGCAAGAGAATGTTAAGTTTTGCAATATATTTCAGATTGATATTAAAGATTGATTGCTAATAAATAGTTAAATAAGTCTAAGATGCAGAACGCAAGATTGGGCATTCTTAGTGCCAAGAAAAGAGCCAAAGAGGAATTTAATGTCACAAGCTCAAGCAAGAGGTTATCTAAAAATAGACATTTAATTTAAGTTAAAAATCTGAGCTTAATCTCATAAAATTGGTTTATATATTTAATTACTTTCTAGCAAATATACTTTGACGTAGTTGATGATAGTGATTTTTTTATCATTCACTTGATTCGAAGCTGACAACTATCAAATTTGCAAGGTGACCATGGATTTTTTTGAGCGCATCCTCAAAATATTCCAAGAGAAGGAGGAGACCAATATCATGACTAAGCACCAATGGAGGCTTTGAAAAGAAGGAAGTACCTAATTGAGATAGAGAATGAATATTTACTCTTATATGTCCTTCTCACTCATCCACTCTTTCAAATGGACCCCGATTCAATATAAATTTCTTACTAACAGCTACTTTTAGTTGAATTAAGTCAATTTTAATTAAGATACTCTCCACCCTGTACTGTCTAGTACTCTGAAAATGAAAGCTATCGCTTTTTATCAGATGGTTAAAGTCGAAAACAAAAATCGCATATTTAGAAACGATCCCTATCTTGTTTTATATTTGAGAAATTATTTTTATATTGAATATTAAAATTAGCAAATCAAATTTTCGAATACATTAAGAAACTGTTTAAAATTTCAAGGGCATTGACGGTTGTCATTTACGATGAATTTATCGAAGACGATACACCTCAATCAACTTCAGAGTTCTCAATTGAAGTTCAGGAATTCATATTCAAGTAACTCTATGTTGAATTCATTTAATAATTTTAAAACTAGGTAAATTATTTGAACTCTATTATTCATAATGTATTTTGATTTATAACCAGAAATCATTGATATTATTTCATTGACTAGGTGTTTGTGAGGGATTAAAAACTAGCAGAGGAGGTATTTTGCTACAGATTTGAAAGAATTGTAGTAAAAATACTTGCAACCATATGAACTTAGAAAAATTATCGACATTCATAGAAAAACATTACAAGAATCTAAGTAAAAGAAATGCCAAGACAGACAGTGAGTTTATTACTTTTAGTAATTTAAAATTTATACACTTATAAATTTCAATAATTTAGAATTAGTTCTTTGTAAAGGATTAGAACATTGAAAAATAGATTGCTATATATAATAGAAAATGTGTTTATAGTGGTACTTCATCGCAAGTTAAGAATTCCATAGTTAACTAAATATTTCCCACTTATAATATTTTTTAAATTCTATGTATTTATCATATATCAATTTCTTACAGTATTTAACTCAAAATGTATTAAATGTCAATTATTGGGGAAGATTTTAATTTAAAAGATGAATGATGATAAGAAATTATAAATCAAACTAAATTAAATAACCATACGGATGAGATGACAAAAGAATTAGTCTTACTGCTATTCAAAGTTTTCCATTTTTTGAATCTTTTTTAATTAAGAGGTTCTTAAAGAACTAGATAAATAAATTAATGTTATTTTTAAATATATAAAGCTTTATTATAATAATAGTAAAAATATTTTAATGACATATATAATAATAATTTTCAATTTTTATTTACAATGATACTTCTTTATCTATTTTAAAATATATATTTTATTATACATAAACTTAATAGTCATTTAAACACCCATCTATTAAAAAATATGGAATAGAAATTTTATATACTATATTATCTTTTAAAATAATTAAAAATTGAAATCCTAATAACTTTGTATAATGAAAGTTTTTTGTAAATCGTACAATAAAATGTAACTTTTTTATAAGATAATTATATTTTTATGTAATCGATTAATTAGAGAAAATTAATAGGGCGAATAAAATGGAAGAGAAGACACAGCCCAGAAAAAAGCTACCAGTATTCTAAAATGAAAATGAAGAAGACAGCTCAAATAAGCAGAAATCAATGGACTATTTTGAATATTCTAAAAAGAGTTTCCAAAATCATTCGTAAAAATACCCAATAACATAAGTCAAACACAATAATAACAAAAAAATTAGACAAGTTCAGCATTCAGCTGGACAACGGCCGCCATCTCTATTTTTCTAGGCATTTAAGAGAGGTGGAGAGCTGGGTTAGAAGAAAAAAACGAAAAATTTGCAGAAAATCAAAGGAGTAAAATTAGGACTGAGATTTTAATTAAAAAAAGACAAATAACAGCTAAGACATTTGAACTAAGCATTTGCGTGCAAAATGTGCGTGGATGGAACTCCAACATAAACAAGACCAAATGATGAGAGAGCTTGAAAGCAAGGATCAAGATTTCATCGGTTTAGTGGAAACAAGACTGCAAAGAATAATTGGACCCCAACAACAAGAACATAGAACAAATATAATTAGCCACGAACAGCGGAGTTCTAGCCGCTAAATGGTGGCAGGTTCTTTATGAAGACAGTGAAAAATCTATGAAAATTCTTGAATTGGAACATCCTAAACATGGAAGGATTTCCCCTTCACATAACCCCATTACTGTGAAAATTGCAGAAATTCTTTTTTAATTTATTAATATTCTTCAATTAAAATAATTAATAAAATTTCTGATAGTATTTCATTATTTTACCTCTTGAATGTTTATTGTTAACTAAAGTTTCATTTATATGAATTAATAATAATTCTCAAAATATAATTAAATCTCTTCATTATCTAATTCTTCCTCAAATGGATTAAATATAACAGAATAAGGATTTTACTTGCTTAATGTGTTTAAAGCCTCATAAAAACTACAACGCCTTAAAAAAGCACAGAATCTCTAACCACACTGGGTAATGGGTAAAGTTAAATAAAACAATAAAGAAGCGAATTATTCGAATCAGTGCACGAGTAATAAAAGGTGATTGAAGCACTTCAATAATAACTGAAAACTACAGATGAAGAAATCAGAGTTAGAATTGCTGAATTGCTAAGAGAAAAGACAGCACTCAAATATTAAATTGCCAAACTGGGAAAGAAAAACTGTGCTCAAGGAAAAGTTTAAACAGAAACAGAGATGTAAAGTGACCCTTTAACAATCACAAAAAATTATGCAGCTTACAGACTAAATCTCTTTGGCAAATGTAAATGCAATTTCTCAGCTCCGAATTTTATGAAAAGTATTCGAATATTGTGATAGTTGACTTACCAATTGCAGATACAATGGCAAAGCTCCCTTATGATGTCAAATCTGGCAAAGACCTTATGACTCTTGAAATTGAACAAGCTCAGAAAAATGGGTTGCTTTTAGGTGACAAATAAAAAGTTAGAATTTGGACTTGAGTTTCTTAAGAATCATAAATATACTTACATTAGTATGATAGTATGGGAGAAAATTAATGACAATGGAAATTTTACTGGAAGGCTTGGATATTATTTTGATCAGCAGCATGAAATTTGCTTAATAGGCTAAAAAGGCTAAAACTACTTCGATAATGTACTTCAAACTTACCCCAATATTATAAAACCTTAGAGAAGAGAAGCATCTTTAAAACCAGATTAGCACTATCATAATCTTAAAGCAATAATATCCAAGGCAATAAATTTAGAATTATTTGCAAGAGACCATAACATCATTGATGGTGGCATAGCGGTGGGAGACTAAATTAGTGATAAAAGATTGAGATGTTTGGATTATGGAAAAATAGTTTGAGTAATTATTAACGTTAATTAGATTAAAAATAATTAATATCTTTAAAATTTATTAATTACCAATTGACTAATTAATGACCTTGCCCTCAGGCTTATTAATAAAATTTTATTAAAATTATTTTCAGATAACCATATTCTATTCATTTAAAGTTCTCTGTTTAACTTGAACTAAACAATTGAGTAACAATTTTGCAAATACAGCCTATTCTTAATTTCTTATTGGAATGAAATTTAAACAAAAAACATAAGCCCAGATTTTTAATTTAGGCACTAGTGCCGCCCCTGGAACCCTTTTTGTTTTTTTAAAAGGGTTTTGAAAGATATTACAGAGGGTTTGGTGGTTTATTAATTATTTGATTAATTATACTTTATATTTATGATTGTGATTAATATAATTTTAATATCTTTCAAATTCTTTCATAATTCATGTATTTAATAGATTTGGTAAGAGCATTGGTAAAGCTTCAGGGACTCTTTAAGTGTTAATTTTTTGCATTTCTTTTCCAATCATTTTTAGTGATGAATTTTTATTGAATTAGGGAATATGAATATTAACTTGCTTTTTAACAACTGAATAAAACTTTTCTATTGGGGCCATTTCTAAATGATAAGGACCTAAATAGAGCATATTTAATTATAGTAATCTGATTTTTCTTAAAAGTTGCTAACATCGACGATATGTGCCATTATCGAGCATGAGAACCACTTTACTTCTCCAATTTTTTATAACTGTCAAGATTTTTGCAAAGAATAATTGTAGGAATACATTTGATTTGGGAAAATAAATTATAATTAAATTAATCAAAATATTAATTCGTGGCAGTTAACTTTCTGGAATCCTAGACAATATGTACTTGTTTGAAAGTGAATTCAAAATCAGCTGGACTTTACTATTGGTGGTACCCCTATATCTCATCCCCAGAGCAAGATAACTCAACTTTAATTTTGGCATTAAAATGAACTAAACAAATCACCCAAAATTAAAGTTGAGTTATCTTGCTCTGGGGATGAGATATAGGGGTACCGCCAATAGTAAAGTCCAGCTGATTTTGAATTCACTTTCAAACAAGTACCATATTGTCTAGGATTCCAGAACGTTAACTGCCACGAATTAATATTTTGATTAATTTAATTATAATTTATTTTCCCAAATCAAATGTATTCCAACAAAAGTAGAAATAGAAAATACTCTAAGTGTTAGTTCTCTCAATTTTAAGTTAATAGTAAACGTCTCCTTTTTTGATATTACAGCAATTAAATTTACGCTTTATACCCTTTTTAAATAGTCTGAATATTTTTTTACCCAACAAGACCCCAAGATTTAGAGGAAACTTCCTTTGCTTAAATGCTACTCTCTTCTATATTTATTATTATTTTCCATAAAAAAGATATTCAATAAATTTATTAGCAGTAAAATGTCTGGCTAATATACACTATTAGTTATTTGTTCTTATATCCAGACTGTAAATTTTTTAATAAGAAATCAACCTTATTCTACTTTGTAGTTTTTAAATTTAGCTTTGTGCAACCCTTATTTCTATTTTTTGATAATTAATTCTTGAATAATTTTTACTGACTTTATTGCTAAAATAGAATTGAATCAGGAAATTGTGAAAATAAAATTAAAAATAAATAAATAATATAATTAGACCAATGGAAAAATGCGTAAACCCCAAATCCCCTCAATTTCAAAACCCCTGTTTTTTTGTTGCTATGTGTCATTTTTTTATTAGTAGTTGGTCAAAAAATTTAGGGGGCTGGTCAAAATTATATATGTACTTGTAAAAATTGATACATCTCAAATTTAGGGGTCTTTATAATTAGGGAAGTTGGGAGATTTGCGAAATTAGCGATTTCAGAGACTTGCGTAGTTTAGACCAAAATAGGGACTTTTTCATAAAAACCTCTCTCATTTACCGAAAAGGGGCTTGAAAGTAGGGTAACTCCATTAAAATTTGGAAGTTTTGCCAAAATATGGCACTCATGCATAATTGCGATAATATAAAGGCAAATGCAACTAAGTAGAATCGCGAAGGAAGTGGCCATTTTAAGAGTGCAAATGTGAAATAGAAGCAGTATTTTAGAATTGAGTGTTGTAAAGAGTGAATTAGGACATTTTTAAGTAAAATATAAATAGTGTTATTAATTATAATAATCTGCGATGAATTTAAAACTGACATGACAGGGGAAATTGTAAAGGGAAACAGGTTTTATACACTACTTCAGCTATGAAACAAACATCATCACACAAAACCGAACCGAAGAGTATGAATCCACTTCTTGATACTGAATGCCCACATCCCCTGGATGTCTTCTTTTCTTAAATTCTGAACGATTTCCGCAACCCTCTTCACCAATTGCTGCCTAAAAGTGTAAAGCCCATTAAAACTTACTTGTTCTGAATAGTGTCCATCTTCATCTCCTTCTTTGTAAAGGAGAATAACTGCTCAATTGGATTGAGCCAAGGCGAGTATTCGGCGTTGAAGAGCACATTCACTTTGAACTTTCTGGCTGTGGCTAACATCTCTGAATATTTATGAATGACTGCGTTGTCCATCAGCAGGACCACTTTCTTCGAGTGTAGTTCTTTGTCAGTTCTTACACTGCGTAAGGTATGGTAGATAAAGTTTTCAAAGAGAACTGAGTCAAAAGCTCCTTCTATCACTTGACTGGAGATAATTCTATCCTAGGAAATCGCAGCAATATAAGACATTGAGAATTGCTATCTCTTAGTTGAGCTTTTCTTAATTGACAACTCTCTCACTTTCATCCCATAGTGTCCCAGGTTCTGCTTCATCTCACTCTAGTATTCCTTAATGCTTTTCAAGTGAAGGTCTATAAATAGCTGGGGCCAAAGCTTTTAGTAAGAGCCCCTTTCACTCTGCAAGTTTCCCTGCTCTAACCCAGGGTTCGATGAGTCTTTGTGGAAGCTACTTGAGAGTTTTAATTTCCTAGGAGTGACCGCAAACCGACTTTCCAACTTGGTTTCGGCACCTAGGTCAACAAACTTCTTCCTCGAAGATTCCAGTTTTAGTTTTGATATTTTATCAAGAATAGGAGTTAAACCACGCTTCACTTTAGAAGCTGAATTGTCTTCAGACACCACTGATTTCACTGAACTATTTATGCGGAAACTCTGAAAAGTTTTAGTCAAGCTGAATTTCTAATTGGAGGTCTCAGGGACCTCTAATATCGGGGAGAGATCCTTTGTAAATGCAAGCCGAGTTTTCATTGAAGGGGTCTGAAGTTGCTTTTTTAATGGTTTCAGTTATGGATTTCCCTAAAAGTATTATGCATTAATAATTACCTTAGTATTTCAATGGTTTTCTAACTATAATTACTGGTTTTCGATGACTACTTTGACCCCCTTAGGACTTTTGGTCCAAGAATTTAGATTGGAGTGCTGACAAGTTTCTTTGGCGTCTAGGATATTTCTTAAACCCCTAACCTACCTGAGGTCCTATAAAGCTTTTCATTACAAAATGGCTAATTGCTTACGAAGTTGACTTAGCCATACCGAATTTTCCACTTTTAATATTTCCAACCTTTAAATTACAATTTTTAGAAAACCCTAAGTCAAATGAATTTGAAACCTTCTCTAATTATTCCCCAACATTTTCAATTTTTTCCAGATGGAAGCTCTCTGAGAATTTCGAAGTTGAAGAATCAGAACTTTGATCCATTTTGAGGAGCATTTTTCCATACAAAAGTTTGTCATCGCTAGCGAGGATCATGCTATCATTTTGCAACCTTTTTTATCGCTTCTGTAATTTTGCAGAATCTCGATGCATATCTTTAATGTTGAAGCTCCATTACTTTGAGGGCATCGAGTCCGATCGGAAGTTGCTCTCATCAACTAAAATGATAACTGCATCCTCATATAAGAACTGAGCCAACAACCTGCTAATCCAGAGCCTCTTCTCATTGAAGTTCGGGTCTCTATACTTTGTATTAGCAGCCTGAGTTTTCCCATATCTTAGATGGAACTTATCTCACAGAATCTTTTGAAGAGTGGTAACGCAAAGCACCTTAAGTAGCTTACACTCTGGCTTTGTTTGAGCCAGGTTTAATAAATAATTATGAAGCTTCTATCCTGTAACTTCGTAAATTCCGTCCTGTTCTAGGTAGGCCTGGATAGAATCAAGCAAGAGCTAGTTCCCACAAACCCCTTTTCTACCCACTTTCTTTTGTGATTCAGGATCAAGAATCTTATGCTTGACCTCGTACTTAAACTTTTCGATAGTCTTATATACAACATCCACATCCATCCTCAATTTCTTAGCCACTTGACGAGGCTTTAATTGCTCATTATAGTATAGATTAATAACCTCTAATTTCTTACATGCGAGCTTAGCTTCTCTTTTCTTCAAAAAAGGATTGCTAATTAACTTCTAGGATTTGCCTTTTTATTTTATTGTCTCGTTGAATGCATCTATTAAATTTTGACTGCCTCTAAGAGCTCCTCGTTACTCATAAACTTTACATCCTCCTGTAATATTATTGCTTATATCGCTTCCTTAATTATTCATAACAGGTTTATTCCTGATTCTGGCAAGTCGAAAACTTTGAAGGTAAGCTTCAAGGAATTAGCAAAGCTCATCATCATTTTATATGTAACAAACATCAACATTACTAGCTAAATATTCTTGAATTTTTTCTTAAGGAAGTTTTATAATTGCTCCACCTGCAAGCTTCTAGATTTGTAAAGGGACTTCACCACTGTTTAACAGTTATCCAGAATTGTATGTGAACTTTGTTGACTAAATAACGTTTGGGAATAATTTACCAAGCACGACAGGAGTCCATTTAACAATAGATTTCTCTTAAGCCTTAACTTTGCTTGGCTTGATTTCAGTCAGGGCATTAGTGATGAGAAACTCGTCGCTCAATATTTAATTCTGTGAGCAAGAAACTCCTGAATAAGACGCATCCTTAGATTCTTCTTAAGTGTGCTATTATATTTGCTGCCTAGGGGTATTAGTTCTTTAGTCCCTCATTTATTATTAGCTTTTATCTTTATAAGCTAGCTTAATCAAAATTATTTAATTAAAATTATTAAGGATATTTGGATACATTGTTTATAATTCTATTAAAAAGAAACAATGACACATCACTCTCTCATTGGAAACGTAAAATTCAAACTCATACCGACAGATATTGATAAGATTATCTATGCCTACAAGGAAGGAGACTCTGATCTTGAAATTGCATAGCTCTACACTCTCTAATACTAGAGTCATAAAGCGCCCTTTGTACTTTTTCAGGGACAGTATTTGAGTTCTTATGTTCTCATGACACTGAAGGGATCAAGTTGTTCATCTGTTATATTGATAGCCTTATAAAAAACAAACCCTAGGAGAAGCCGTACTTTCAACTCTTTGTGAAGATTGTCTATGCGATTTTCTTAAATAAGCTCTAGAACCCCTTACTAAATACAACTCCGACAAAGTAGTTAACACTTGTTTAGCTGGACCCTGTAATTTTCTAAGATATGGTCGACAGTAAATCCTTGATGGAGTCCAATTTGAATTGATTCAAGCTATACAAAACAAGGAAATTACTTAGAGGCATACCCGACTTTAGAATCTTAAGTATACAAAATATAGGAAAGGAGAAAAATTTGACATACCCTAATCAGATAGACAAACTGTTTGCTCTGCTGACTTAGAACTCCTTACCCACACTGTTAAAGCCCAAGATGTTTAAAATTGTAAGCTCATAAAAAAGAAGAAGTTTCCAGTTTCGATGACTTGATTAAAGATTAAGAAGTTGACAATCCAGAATATATAAATATATCTTGGAAGATGATTTAGACAAAGATATTGGAGATGGTAACTATATCTCTAATTAGGATGATTATAATCGAAGTATGCAATTTAAAACTCTTGACCAACAGTGATATTTTTTAGTAAGAAGTAAATAAAGACCAAAAGTCCTAATTGATTTTGAGTTAAATGAAAAATAACAGCAAATCAAATATCAACCCTCTTT